>JAHWFO010039269.1:1231809-1261599 GCA_023313115.1 Rhysida immarginata
TTAACGAGCTTAAGTAGTAATTTAAAAATTATAGTATTTTTAATTGAATAATGGAACTTTTAGCAATAAAACAAAATAGAAAATGTTACACTTTTTACAAAAAGAATTAATAAATTATTTAATAAAGAAATAAGTTCATTTATTTGTAAACTAATATATAATAAATAATAGATTCCCGCATAAAAAGTGACTTCGACATAAAATGAATGGAGCAAATTGCTTTGTAATTGCAATAAAGGTGTGTCAATAATAAACAAACAACGAGTTAAATATCTAAAATTCTTCTGTGATTTAAAATCTCGACCGAATTTGCATTTCCATCGAATTGTCGTCCACCGAATTGACGTTCACCGAATTGTCGCGTCTACCTAATTGACGTCCACCGAATTGTGGCGTCCACCCAATTGACTTTCACTGAATTGTCGCGTCCACCCAATTGACTTTCACTGAATTGTCGCGTCCACCGAATTGTCATCCACCCAATTGTCGTAGACCCTTCTACAAGTCTGCCGAAGTTATGGGATAATCCTATTATCTTGTAGGGCTATTTTAGCTCGGCGAAATGGAGTAGTTCGACTTGACATCGCTTCCCTAAAAGGCAAGAGATGGTTGGCTCATGCCGACCTGATAATTGCCCACAGCTTCGTCACAGTGGTAAATGCAGGAGCGTGATGTTAAAATAGAAATCTCCAATACTTTTCTTAAATGCTTGACCGAATTCGTCAAAATTCTCTTTGAAATTATTCTGGGAAATTTATTTGGAATACGAGCCTGCATAATTTCCAGGACCAAATGTCCCATCTGTCGGCCAGCCACTGTTATGTCCCGTTCGAACTGTGATACCTCTCTTCAACTTGTCATAAGTTTTCTAGACTGTTACCCCCTTGCCTTTTTGCACCGTTATGCATTGGCTAAATAAACAAAAATGAGAAAGAAATTGTTTGTTAGCTAAGATTTAAGCTATCAAGCGTGGGTTTACTCATGAAATCTTCCAGTTCCTCTTTCATGTATAATGGAGAGTATTTAAGTTAAAAAAAAAAACATTACCTCGATTTTGTATTAAAGACTAGTACACTTACGTTATGGTATCATTGTTTGTTTATTTTTAGAAGACTTTGCTTTCTCTTTGTGTTTGTAAATTTTATAAGAAAACTTGTCGGCCTTTCTTTGATTTCAGAGCTTAAAAAAAACCAACGAACTTTAGTAGAGATCGAAACTGCATTGGTTCCCGTTTTCGATTACCAAGAATATTTATTATAAATGTATTATGGTGGCATGCAAATAACCTGAATTTCATAAGAATTCTATTTAAGAGGAAGAGCTTGTAGCTTTTTTTTTATCTTGAAGACGAAAAACTAGTTTTTTTATTGTAAGCGCCGAACTTCAATAAAAATAGTTTTAAAGAGTTTTATGTCCCAGATTGCCATATTTCGCCCGCAGCCAACGGAAAAAAAAATAAAACTTAACAAAATTATTCTTTCTATAACTAGTGCTGCTTCGCCATCCCACTAATACGGAAGTATTGTCCACTTCGGCCCCATGTTTTACTTTAACTCGTGCAAGCTCATAAATTATAAAGTACAAGTTTCCTTTTACAACAAAAGAACGGAAGATGCGTCCGAGGGTTTTGTCTTCAACGAAACAGTTCTGCGTCTTGCTTTGAGTTAAGTCTAATTACTCTAGCTTATTTTCTCTTATTTACTTTACATTTGAACATTCTCGAAATAAAATAGTTTTAAAAGATTCTAGATAATCTGTTTTTTGGTTTTAATGTTTATCAGTCCTAATAAACTTTCTCCTCTTTACATATTTCTTTTTACAGAATAGTATCCAAGGTTTCGCGGCTCGACCGACGGGGAAAGGTACGTGGAAAGGGATGGGGGGGGGGGGGATGGACTTAACGACGGGTTTATTAATTGTGTTAGTAGGGGGACGCCGATCTTAGAACTACGGGATACCTCTCTGCTTCATTTTTCGATCCGCCGACGCATAACATTCCGACCATGGCTATCCCCGGACAACATATAACTCTTCGGGCCATCGTTCCTTTCTTTTTCCTCATCCAAACGACTCTTTCAAGGCGCAGAGCTGGTGGACCCTCACATCACTTCTACGGTTTACCCAGAAGAATGCGGTGATTAAGCTTTGAACTCCAGGACTAAATTTCTTCTGACATCTGAATTTTAATCGCAGCAGCTTGACGACTTGATGCTTTGATCATCATTTAAAGTTTTTCCGGACATCGCGATGTTGATTTAACCATCTTGGCCTCGGATCCACTGCGGTAGCCTCTCGGAATTCTGAAAGCACACTCCATTCCACTGGGCAGACAAGGACTCAGTTTTCTTCTAAGACTCCTCCACGAAAAACTCTTCAGAAGTCCATCTTCAAAACTGATTCCAAAATTTCCTAAAGTCCACTAAGCATTGTTAACGACGACGCGCGCTTAACAACGTCTCCCGGGTTAGATCAACACCACCTCTACTCAAAATCCTGAGCGCGAAAATTTCATACATTGTTACATCATCATAAAAAGTCATCTTTAATCGCATTTCTACCAATAATAAGCTCTAAATTATGACTTCGTATCATGATGTAACAATGTATGACGTTTCCGCGCTCAGGCTTTCTCTTTAGGTGGTGTTGGTTAGATGCTTTTACTCGACGATAGCAATGACAAAGTTAACTTGAATAGAAAAATATAAATTAAATATTCTTTACACATTATATTGAAACTGTCAGTTTTGCTTGAATAAATACCTTTTCTTATTACTTAAATCAATTCAAACAGTTTATTTGCGTCACATTCTTTTCAAACGCAATCGTAGCGGGACTCTTATCACAAGCATCGACCTTTTTTTTTTACTTTTCTTAGACAAAAATTGGGGAAAACTTAATAAATTATATTCACTTTTCATTTGTCAGTTTTCAATAACGTCAAAATTCGTTTTTGGTTCTACAAGGCAAAAATATGAAGTAAAAAAAAAAATTGAAAAAATGTTGAACACATACCTAGTTGCTCTAAACTTACTTTATAGGTCTCGCTTTTAAAAATACCATAAGCTAAATCAATTTAAAATTTTTTTAAAAAAACATTACTTTTTTACTATTTAAAAAAAAGTTCGCCAAAATTGGGCCTCCTAATTTCAGGAAATGAAATTGGTATTAAAAGGAGAAAATAAATATTGAATGAAATATCAAATTTTTTTAGTGAAATATCAGGTGTTCAATTACTTCAAAGGCATGTTAGATTAAAAAAATAAATAAAGACATATTTTTTCCTTAGAAAGTCTTTGTAGGGTAAACATTGGATCCTACAACAGAATTTCAAGAAGATGAGTATAAGTAGGCTAATCGTAAAAAATATGGGGGATCGATTTAGGAAGAGCGTGGGGGCCCGGGTTAGTACCACCTCATGCATTTTTTTGAATTAATATTTTTCGATAACTATGCATGTTAAGTACTTCAAACTTACAATAATAGGTAGCTATTATAAAAAGGAATAAGTATGTGTAGCAATTAAATCACGAATCTTTAAAATCCTGATCCAAAACAAATGAAACCATGGAGGATAAAAAGTTCCGAAATCCACATAAAGCAACATGTCGTAATTAACATACAACTTGCAGCATCACAGAGTAAAAATTGATGGGGCCTGCTTTTGGCCATTTTCCTCTATAGATAAGTGATGCTTTAACCAACTAGATGACTTACTTAAATACTTGGTATGGTTGTTAACTGTAGTCGGCTGTCGAGAATTCGTTGAGGCTCAATGCTTAGATTTTTCATTTTTTCCCTTGCTTGATTTTTTAAACAATTTTTTAAGGGACAATAATTTTTAAAAAATTTCAATATTAAATTGCATCAATTAAATAAAATTAATTAAATCAAAAATATCTGCCAAATGTTGTCACAGGCAAGAATAACCAGCATTAGATTTGAAATGGAAAAAGTCGTGGAAGTTAGATAAGCAGAGGATTAAAACTTTATCTGCGTTGTAGAATGGTTTTAATAAAAATTTAGATAATAAATATTAAGTTTGCAAAACTTAATGTTTGTTTTGACCTTTTAAAACTTATCTCTTTCCTTTTGACAACGTCTATGTTGTATGTCACATGGCATTTCAGAAATCTTCAGAGCAAACTGCATCCGGATACAGATAAGGAGCCCCTAAGATTAGACTTATCTAAATCGTTGTGATATTTTTTGACATTTTTTATGGGTCAGAAGAAAGTTGATATTGAATTAACTTTTATAATGTTTTCAAGTATAAGTAATTCCTAATTTTACATACAGAATAATTACATATCAACATACGGAGATCCTTTTATGTTTGCGATCACATTTTTTTTTATCCTTCTTTTAACAACCATCTTGTGAGTCTATTAGATTTACGCAAGGTCTAGAAGGTAAGCGTATAGAAAATTTATGAAGAGGTTTTGTAGCGAAGCCTCCGATTAAATTACGGCCCGTGGATAATGAGTGTAGCCCATTTATGATAACGATGCTCCTTCTTGTTATGGTCGTTCCTCAGACATTTCGAAATCAACTGAAGCGATTCTGTGAAGTTTCACAGCAGAGAAGACACCGAATTCTCTTGCGCATGCGCAACGATCGCCCCAAGGAATGCGTAACAAACTTAAGCGCATGCGTGAATACCGAGCCCTCTTTCGCTGTCGCCGCCCTGAGCCTTTTCCCTTCATCTCCTCAATTGGATTATTTCTCTCTCTCTCTCTCTCTCTCTCTCTCTCTCTCTCTCACTCACACACCCACATATACACACACGCGCACACACATACTTCCTTCAGGAGGAACCTTACGGTCGCTTCATTATTATGGCGCTTTCTGGACTCGCAGGCGTCAAACAACCTCAATGAACGAACGGCAGCAGGAAAGGAAGAAGGTTGGGTGGATGGTAAGTAGAGAGGGTGGGGGAAGGTCTCGTCGTTATTAATTTCACACTAATGCAATTAAAAGCCAGACAAGGCAAACAAACAATGGGCTCTTTCTTTAAGGCATGCATCTTCCTTTTGCGAGCGTTGAAATTTTATTCTTATTTACTGCACACTTCAAGGGTTAAACTTTAAGAAGCGCTACTTTGAAGTTTAGACTAAACTTTGAAACAAGGACCTCAAGTTTTATATTAACTTAATAGAGTTGGTTATATAGAACGATTCATATTGTGGTAGTTTATTGTTAAGTCTTCTAAGCAATTCTAAAAGACGCGTCTTTGGACTTCATATGCTTTCAGGGAAAATAACTTTTATGATTTTCGGAGAACTTCATAGAATTCATTTCGTCTTAGATCTTACTCAGAAATTTCAATAAGCCATTATTTACATGAACCAGTGAATAATAACCTATTCGCTATTACTTTTTAAGAATCTTTGTTGTGCCTTTAACAGTAAAAAATTGTTTCCAGTAAAACTTTCTGTATGCAATCAGGACTTTATTTTTAATTATATTTAAGTTAGAAAATAACCGTAACTATTGCCATCTATGCTTTCATTTTATATAGAAATGGAAGTTTTGTATTTATTCTATAATTATTTTTACTTCCATTCAAGAATACCTATCTGATTTTGTTTTGAATATCTCTACTAGATTTTTAAACTTTATATGAAAGCTTTGTATTCATTGTATTAATCTTTTTAATATATGAGCAAAGTTTGAGCCGAAGTATACTCTAAAAAAAAAACCTTCACTGCTTCAAAAATTAATTTGTTGCATCAGACATGTACCAAAAGTATAAAAGTATAATGGTAGTTCAATAAATAACCACCCAGCCGGCTTGGTGGCCGAGAGGGTTAAGGCGCAGGTCTTGCCACTCTCGAAACCAGTGAGTCGTGGGTTCGAATTCCGACGAGGGCATGGATGTTTGTGTTTGTCTCTTTTCATTATCATCCATACTCTGGAACTAACAATTCCAGTTTCAAATTTGAATCAGATATATACCGATTCCCCCCCCTTTCAAATTCCAATCATGTGTTAATTTACGTGGTCCCTAGATGGCCAAAAGCGAATAAGGAGAAATAACCAGTCAAAGACAAGATAATAGAAAATATTGTATTGTTCCACGTACCCGCCCTCATTGTTGTTGTTGAGTTCCATCAAGTCGAAATCGACCTCTGGTGATAGTTTAATTTGCTCATTTTTGAGAGTGATGTGGTATACTTTGTGCATTTACTTTCCTGAAACACTCATTTTTAGTTCCACTTCAACTGCAATTTGACGGATCGTTATCCTTCAGCTTGCCAACACAAAGTCTTCAATGCTTTCCACCTTCATTGGAATGGCTGCATCCAGTGGATATCCCGAGCTTTGTGCGTCCTGAATGGATGATTGTCCTTCCGGCAATTTTTTTGCCCATTCCTTGACTTGTGCAAGGCTAAGAGTGTAAAGATCGTACACCCCCGATGAATGGCAATGGGACCATTCCCTTCTGGAATTAGGAACCGAATTACGCCTCGTTGCTCAACTACGGATTCTTCCATTGTCAAGTAGGTGAACCATTCCCTTCCACAGATAGTGGCCTTACAGGTTTGTCTTATATAGGGAAGAACTTTGCCTGGTTTGCATGTTCATGCAAATGTTCCCTAGCTGCTGCAGCAGTAATGCTGAATGTGTTACTTCCATTGGCAAAGTGGGAAACGAATTCTTAGGTACATTTGTTATCCTATTCCTTCTTTAGTAATTCGTGTCAATGAAACTTAAGACCAGTCACGTTGGCAAACTGAAATACTGAAATATAATTGTTATGGATAGATAAAGCATGCTTTTTCAGATGTTAGTCATCATTTTAGTTCAGGTGTAAAGTTAGTGAAAAAGCAAGCATATTAGTTTTAATGTCAGTTGCACTTTGGGGCAAGATGACAGGGGTAAGTTGACGGATGGATCACAAGCGAATTGTTTGTATCATATTTGGTCCATTTTATTAAGCATGTCAAACCATCTTCTGCAAATCCAGTACTAGTGCTTCTGGACAATCATAAATCCCCTATGAGCCTAGAAGCTGTGAACCTGTGTAGAGAAAATGGAGTTGTGATGATCGGATTTCTGCCACACACACATACTCTTGAAAAGATTCTATGGCCAAACTCTTGCGTAAATTTCATGGTATCAAACCGAGGGAAGACTATCACAGATATGGATGTAGGATCTCTGCTTTCCACTGCTTACAGTAGGGCAGCAACTGTTGGGAATGCCTTAGCTGGGTTCAAACTTCCTGGAATCGAACCGTATGATCCGCAGATCTTCACAGACAAGGATTTTGCACCTCCTGATACAATCAAACGAGAATGCCATCCACATCTATAGAACACAACAGATTCGACAGACCAATGATGCACTGCCACTGAAGATCAAACCACATCAAATGTGGCAAGCCAGCCTTCCCTCCTTAGTAGCCATACAGATCACAATCCAACAAGTGAAATCAATGCAGCAGCCGGACCAAGAGGTCTACAAAGGAAGCCTACAGTGTTTTGAAACCATCCGACATACGACCATTAAGGAAGATGATTCGATCGTCCAGATGTTCCAAATGAAAGCTATCTACTAGTTCACTTACCAGTTCGCCTGTAAAGAGCGCATTAGAAATGAAGGAAAAGGAGAAGCAGGAAAAGGGAAAGAAATACAAATGTCGAAAACGAGCAAAAATAGCTGCACTAAAGCGATCAATCAATCCATCTAAAAAAAGGATGCATTCTCGTAAGGATGTTTAGTATGTATGTCCAGGATGTAAAGAAAAATATCAAGATCTTTCAGTGCTTCACATGCAGCAATTAGAGGCATGAATCGTGCACAAGCTATGAAGGCTACAATAAACTTCATTTGTGACTGTTGCAATAACCGGTAAATGTTAGTCATCTTACCCCAATAGGCTCTTCATCTTACTCCATCAACGGGGTAAGATGACAAACATATCAAGATTTTTTGTTTTTGTAAGTTTTTGACAAATAAATGACTAATCCGAATAACGTTGGTTTTGGTGATGGTGCATGATATTCTGTCTACCCACAAAAAAAACTAGCGTTATAGATACAAGCGAATTATTTTTTATTCATTTTTCAACTTATCCTAGTCAACTTGTCCCGGGTTCCCCTACAAAACCACTTGTTATACCCTGACCACCGTCAACCTTCCTGTCAGGCTCTACAACGAGTCATGCGGCGATCCCTGGAAACTGATGGTATCCAGTGAGGAGACCACCACTGTAATCCTACAGCAGTTGGGACTACTTCGAAAAGGACTATGTACCCATTACTCCTAAATAAATAGCTTACTGTTAAAAACTAATTTCGGTCTGAACAGCCCATGTATGATCTTGATGGTCGTTGCTATGGTTAACAGTATTACTCCAAGAGATATGACGGATATAATGCAACAATTTTTACTATCCAATATTACAAACAATAAGCAATTATCCATATAATATAATTATTTCCTCTTAAAATTCTAGAAAAAAGTAACATTTCAGAGATTCATTTTGAGATATGCAAGGGGTGGCACCGACAAATAAGAAATAGCTGTGGTGTTCAATCACAAGCATCTAATGGATGTGTAATTACTGTGAGTTATCCGTTAAAAATTAGCTATAAAAATGAAATGAACATGTGTATTTAGGTATTCATTACATAATGAAAGCTATTTGAAAATTTAATGTTTAACCTTTCAGTTTCATCGTAAGTTATTTCTTTAGTATTTTGATTGTTTCAGGGCAAACGACAGCTTAGGGACTTCTCCAAATATTGCTTAATACT
This sequence comes from Rhysida immarginata, assembly GCA_023313115.1. NCBI lineage: Eukaryota > Metazoa > Arthropoda > Chilopoda > Scolopendromorpha > Scolopendridae > Rhysida > Rhysida immarginata. Next base: position 1,240,572 of record JAHWFO010039269.1, read on the forward strand.
GAGGAAGCGAAGTCGTTTGATATTGGTTTGGAGCGGTCGTTGATTACATTTAAATACCTTACAAAGGTCGCCTTCGGCTCAGCTTGAATAATCAATTCCCGAGCATTCGTTTGTTCTTTTCTTTCCCTTTGCCTGTTTGCCTGATAATATTAATTAGGAGAGATGAAAGGAGGTGATTTATGAACTAAAGATGATTAAGCAGACAAAACCGCTGCCTAATGCCCACAGAGAAATTCAACTGCTACGAACCCTCAGCGCCCCCCGGCCAATGCGTAAACCACTCGCTTGCTCTTTTCAACTAGGTAAATTTACCAGAAAAATTATTAAATGACTGCAAAAAATTTTACGAAGACTTATGCTAATTTGTGAAGCACACTCTTGGGTAAATACATGATTTTTTCCACCAGATTAGAAACCTGATTTTCCTTCCTCTTTTCCCTCACATCTGTTGTGTTGACTCCAAAAAGTTGGCAATCATCTCCGAAACGGAGAGAAGGAAATCTTTTTAAAGTCATTAAAGTGTCATCTGTGTTGAGAAACAATTTTCTCATTTCTTTTAAAAGGGGTGTTGAGGATTTAGGAAGAAATTATTTTAGATTTCGATTTCCGTTTCGAAACGCTACAAGAAAGTCGGATTCCGTTTGGAAACCGGTAGATTAAAAAGTTGGTCCTCGGAATGGACACTTCTCGAAGTTTTTTCCTTTACCACTCTCTGAGAAATGTGGAATTCTCTTTTACTTTCCGTCAATTGTTATGATTCATTCAGTGCTGATGAGGCCATAAAAAGCGTCTTTCTCTTAATGTAAACGTAACGGAAGCAAACAGAGCCCGAAACGATAAATAAAATTGAGTTTAGTGTTCTTTGATTCCTTTATTTCGGCATAAAATATTTTCACCTAGAGATAAAGGTAATTTATTTCTTTTCCCTCCTTTTTTTCCTCTCCTTCCTAAGTTCAACTGATAAAAAAGAAGAAAAGATGAAACTCCTGTACCGGAAAAAGGAGAGTCGTAAAGAAACGGGGTATTTGATTATATTTTTATTCTTTTTAAATTCTGAATCTAAATCCAACGGTCTCTTTTTTATGAATTAACTTTTAAGGCAATTTGGCACGAAATCATAAAACATCGCATATGCTTCCAAATTTATTTAAAAAATGTGTAGAAAAGATAAAAAGATTTATTAGGAATATTATTTAGAATAAGTGTTTTCAAGTGCAGAGCCTTTATTACCGTAGGCACTTCATTTTAACAAGCACTTGGCTATCTTAATAACAGAACAATTTATACTGTATGTTAGATTAGGTTAAACTGTATTTAATTATAGGATAGCCCAAAACATACCTACCATGATTATTTGTTAGTATATATTGTAATTTGTCAGTTAGTACTAATTGTAATTGTTTGAAAACTGTATATGTTCCTGCCATTAAGCCATTTTTAACATGTTTTTGTACCATTTCGCCTAAACATTTCGGACAGAATGTCATCGTACCGGATTATCCCATACTCTATTGATGTGGTCTCGACTGGCCCTCGTATTCATCTGACTGCAATCCATTAGATTTCTTTCTGTGGAGTTCGTCTTGTAGACCTTACCCTTCATGTGACCTTAAAAACAAATCTAATGGATTGGGATCAGATGAATAAGGGAGCCAGTCGACGCCACATCCACTACGTCGTTACAAAAAACACATTAAATAAAATGCATTGATGTCACGAACATACCATGCAATTTTCAAACAAATAAACATAATATTAGCTGAGAAATTAGCGTTTAATCTTGGTGAGTAGACTTTAGGCCGCCCTGTATAAACTTATGGTCTTGAGTTGGCTAAATTTCGATTTATGGTCTGTAAAGCTGAAAGCGTTAAATTTAATTAATTTCTAAATTAGAATGAATGTCATCACCATAACAAAGCACGGAACTGTTTAAGTAAGACTACTTTTGAGTCTACCAGCTGAAGTTCTTTACAATATAAAGTCCTTTCTTCATATGAAAGGAAAAACTGAATTGAATATCACCTATGAGAAGTTGGTTTTATAACAACTGATTTTCAAGCTTATAAAGCTTAATTTCTACAGAAGATTATCTGTTTTAACGCCATAGTCTGCCTCCACATCGAAAGAGTAATAAGAAATTTTCTTGAAATACAAGGTTCGACAATTAATAAAGAAAACTGGCACTATTTTGAACGTGTTCAAGCATGTGCGACCACGAGGATGCGTGTTTTTGATTTATAAACTATCCTTGTTGCTGTGTGTACAAGTTGGAACAATAAAGTTGCGCGCGCCATAAGAATCAGTTTTATTCGCTATTCGCAAGACTTCTTCCTCTTCCCAAAAGTGAAAACAAGTCTGAAATGACACAGATTTGAGAATCTGTTAAGACACTTAGAGGACATCAAAAAGAACGTTACAGTCGAACTTAGAACGGGACTGTAAAGCATGTTTCCAAAACTTGTATGAACGCTGCAATAAGCGCGTAGACTCAAAAGTTAACTACTTTGAAAAATATTAAACAGTTTTGCCAGAAATATATCTTGTATTTGCTAAATTGATCCAGTCTCGTTTATTAATTGTCTCGCCGTGTATAATTCAAATATTATAAACAAATTTTAATTATACATAGGAACTTCAATGAAATCCTAAAAACAAGATACTGTTCAAAAGGAATATTTTAAAACATTTATACATGTATAATATGCGAGAGTTCTGAAAGTTACAGCAATGAAAAAATTTTGAGATAAAATTGAGTTACAAATATATTTATGTAATTTGTTTACATAATTACATTCCCTTTCTTTATACTTCTCACACCTTTGCACCAACTTCTTAGGAGAAAGAATTTTTTTGATTGTTAGCAGCCAGGAATGCATGATTTCTTTGTCTCGTCATCATACCGAATCTCTCTACTCATTCGTTAACGGATCTCCATACTGTCGAAACCATGAAATTTTCGATGATTTTTTTAACCATACACATTTTTCACAGGAAATCTTGTTGAAGCATGCTATCTACTCTAATAAGTTTTCTATAAAGGTTGTTAAATCCTTCCACTTTGAAAGCATTTTTTGCATTAATGACACTGCCCAACAACAAAAAAATTACTGAACAGAGAAGCACCGTTTCTAAGGTAATTTTTTGCGTAGATTACAAAAAATGACGCTCATTTTTGCCTATCAGGTCTCAATTTTTCGTAAATCGTGATTGAAATTTTTATGTAAACTTGACACTTACACGTAATATATTTTTAAAATATATATTTTTTTTATTTTCAGCTACATATAATACTTAAATAAATGAAAATGCCTAGAGGAACTTGTAAAAACAATCCAGATAATTTTTGTTATATTTGCGGATGTGTAACAACACAGGATTATAAACGAAAAATATCAAATTACGTCAAAAAACTTTATTAATCTATAATTCGAAATTGAAGTGGGAGATCAAGATAAGAAATGAGCACCACATACATGCTGTTCGTGTGGTCTAAAATGCCTTAATTTACAGAAATTATAAAATTTTAGTATGCGATTTACCAAAAATTGAGACCCGATAGAGAAAAACGGTTTGCAGATTCGGAATCAGCGCACCCAAATTACCAAAAGTCAACTACTCTTCGCCTAGTAATTTTTTGAAAGTTAATAATTGTTGGACAGTGTAATATGTCACCAATTAAAAAGATCTGCATGAAAAACACTGTTCGTATCCAACAACAAAAATATGACGACTTATCTTTGCTCTTTTACAGTGCAAACTGCTTAACGTGCCGCTATGATGTATTCAGGGTGTTTCACAACTCTATGGTCAAACTTTTAGGGGTGATAGTATGGCTGAATCTAAGCCAAAAAGTTCATATAAACATGGATCCGAATTTTAACGCTAACTGAGATATGAACAGAAATAAAAATGCTGCCACCTAGATCAACATGTTAATAACTCAGGTTCTGTAACACTAGGATGATGAAATTTGAAGGAATAATAGAGTACATAAAACTGTGCATACCGTTAAAATTTGATCGAATTCCAACGAGTAGTTTCCGAGTTACGCATTCAACACCGTAACACGTGCTGTTTAGTACTCGCATGTGAACACTATTGCGATTTTGAATGCGTAACTCAAAAACTACTTTTGGAATACGATCTAATTTTAACGGTGTACACAGTTTTAGAAACCCTATTTTTCCTCCAAAATTCATTATCTTGACCGTTACAGAACCTGGGTTATTAACTTGTTGATCTTGGTGGCGGCATTTTTATTTCTGTTCATATCTCAGTTAGCGTTCAAATTTGGACCCATATTCATATGAACCTTTTGGCGTAGAATCATCCATACTGTCTCCCCTAAAAGTTTGACCATATAGTTGTGAAACAGCCTGTATATTTTCCTTCCGATTATGCACTTATGGAGCCCTGTGAACACTTCCCTATGAATGCCCCTTTACTCTATGCGGTAATTTGAAATGATTGGAATGCCCCTGAGATACTGTCAATTTGCTTGCTTCTACTCTTTGAATTTACTATGCAATGTTGTGTTGTTGTTATTCATACAACAGTTAATAAAGTTACAAAAAATAAGTGAGGGGCCCTCAATCATTCTAAAAATAATATCTCAACAATAAAAATAAAGGAAATTAGAAATTTATCTAATTTACAGGGTGAGTATAATAAGTATCGAGAAAAGTTCAGGAAAAATAGATTTATTTCAGATGTTGCTACAAAACCTTAAAATACATCCCTTGAGCTTCGACAGACTTTTGCCAGCGGCTTTTCCACGACTTTTCCTTTTCCAGGTCCTTAAGGGTACGCGTGCAAGCTTCTTTGACGGCATTTAGGGTCCTATACTAGTGTCCTTGGAGGGAGGATTTCGCTTTTTGGAAGAGGAAAATGTCCGCTGGGGCCAAGTCGGGATTGTAAGGGGGTTGGGGAATCGTCGCGGCGCCGTTTCGCATCAGATAGTCGGTCACCTTGGAACAGATGTGGCTGGGTGCATTGTCGTAATGCAATTTCCAATTTCTGGCGATGAATGGCCTCACCCGGTTAACCGACAGCCTGAATTCAGCGTTTCACGCACACGTTACACGTTGTCATCGGTTCTTGACGTCGACGGCCGTCCAGCGCGGGGCTCGTCCTCCACACTCTCTCGGCCATCTTTGAAGAGCTTGTACCACTTAAAACCTGCAGTTTGTGACATGCTTTCATCTTTGAACACTTGGCAAATCATGCCCAACGTCTCCGTACCCGATTTCCCCAGTCCAACACAAAATTTGATGGCGTACCGCTGTTCAATCGTTCGCTGCATTTTGAGCTTGCACCGAATCACTCGACAGGGCTCCACTAAAACTTCGATTTAGCCTGAACAAATGGTCGCAGGCGACTGACGCTTGGCGCATTTTGAAGGTCAGACCCCACACCACCGAGCATGCGCTTTGCGAACTAGTCACGTCAGGAAAAAAAATGTTCCCGATGATTTCAATACAAACCCTGTATTTAATTCGCGCGAATAAACATAAATGATACTTTATAATTTCCTTTGTTTTTATTTTTTGTAATTCGTTCTGGTCTCAAGGTATTGGGCATCTCAGGTAATAGAGTTTATGAAATCGTGTATATTTTTACGGTAAGGACGAGTTTATTAAGGAAATTCAGTTAATTCTGGAAACATGTCCGCCATGGTTTAACTTCAGGCCTGGAGTAATTGCGTGAGATACTGTGTCTCTTAACAGTCGTTCACGTCTGGTGTTTGTGAGAGGGTGAGGACATTGAATGCTGCATCTTACTTCCAGAACATCATCCAGCCTGCCATGATCTCTTGCGACGATTTGGATGACATAAGAGACGTGCTGTTCCAGCAAGACAACGCCCGCCCACAGCTTGTGTTGTAACTCAGCATACTCTACTCATCAAACCTTTCTCCAATCGAGCATATGTGAAACTGGATTGTACGACGTGTGATCTGTGCCCATCAACCTCTTGCGTCTCTCGATCAGTTACAGATATTTGTCATCTGTATATTGATTGCATGCCAGAATTCAGGCTTCCTTCGCAGCAAGACGGGTTTATAAACGTCTCTAATGTTTAGGAGTAAAGAGATTGACGCACTGTATCTCCAATAAACAACGTTAAACGAGTTTGTACTTGTAAGCTTAGCGTTGCTTTATTCACAGGATTCTGAACGTAAAATAGGAGCACTGTGGCGTCATCCCTTATGGGTATTCATTTTTTCATTTGTTAGTTGTGTAGTTCCATCTCTTCTTTAATGATGCTGGAGAAACTTATTCATTTTGAAACAGAAACAGCAAACATAACGCAGAGGACTCCTGGCATCACATGAATAAATTCGAGCAATATCGGAATTTCTGTGTATGTTATCTTTGTTTGTTTGATTAAGATTTATGGGTTCGTCAACAGCTAGGTCATTTTGCACCGTTTTACATGACTAATATCTGTACACAATCTGGGGACAAACGCAAACATCCATGCCCACGGCGAGATTCGAACCCGCGACTCGACGGATTCGAGAACTGAAAAGCCTATGCTTTCGACCTGTTGTCTTTGAACATTTAAGGAACCATTAAATTTACACTTGTTTAACTATAGTTTCTGTGACATTTTTTCGTTATATACTATTTACTTCTTAAAGCAAACATCTTTTTCGTAAAAGAAAGAATCATATTCAAAGCTAAAAGATCATATTTATCCGATAGTTCAAGGCAAAATTCGCTCTGTATTTCGACAAAGAATGAACATGGACTCAAATTTTGAAGTAAAAAGTGGTATCTATCAGTTAAACTACATCATGTATATCTGTAACGTGACTGTTTAGTGGGGTAATGTGGGTTTAAAATGAGGTAGCAAAGTTGGCATTGAAGAAAATGTTTATTTACAAGTTCGGCGATAAAATTCAACCATAAACGGAAAATTATTACAAGATATGACTCACGTGACCTTCCGCGTCACTTAATGAGACAGTTAGATAACAAAAATAACAAAATTTTAAATACAAGCCAATTATAACTTCTAATAGCATACACCAGCTAACGATGGATCGTTGACTGTACAGAGCGACTCACGGCTCCTGAACTGGCCCGTCAAAACAATTATGGCAAATAAAAACTAGTTTAAGATTAGCCGCTAAGAGTTCTTGCCGAAATACCCAACTAGGGCCTTATCTTCATAAAAGTCAAATTTGAGTTGGAAACATTCTCTGCTTATGTCGAGCAGTGGCTTCCCTGGCCTATCGAATCTGGCGACTTGCAATCAATCCCGACGGAGAGCCCGTCGTGCAATCCCTTTGGCGGGAGGATTGCTGGAACCCGGTAATTGAACACGACGTCCCGAACGAGCGACGTTAGTGGTACCTCTGTCAAAATAAATAAATAGAAAAAAATATAAGTGAACGTATTAGCAGAAAACCTTTAAACGCGCTTCGCTCAGAGTCCGCACGAAAGCTCGCACGGTCATAAACCAAATCCCGTGAACGCCCGGGCAACAAGTGGCACTCACTCGCTAATGAAGTGGAACAGGTTTCGCAGCGCGCTACGCAACGAACTCCGGAGCCAGGCGTGCGTACGCTGCTAAAGCCTCGGTCAGCTAGTTTCGCTGATATTAACTCTGGAACATAAATTCCTCCGCTGTTGTCCTCTCGTACTCCTTTACAGCTTGGACTCGCTGTAGCTTCTCCCTCTAGCACTATGGAGCTTCTCTCCAACACGGCTACTTTGGTGGAGCTGAGTAATGGCGAAGACTTAATCTCACTTTCAGATGGCGGCCTTGGCTGGCCTTCCCCTTGTGGTTTTCGGTAGGGAGCTACCTCTCGGTTCCCGCGAAACACGCGGCTACGGGACCAATGTCCTTCTTTTCTAGCACGGTAAGTATCAATGTTTCCTACCTGCTGTCCGCCTGTCCGCTTAGAGGTCTCCCTCAACGCCGAATTCCCGGGAAGGTAGCCAGAATCTCTCCGCCTCCAAAATTCGTCTTTCTTCCTCGGTCTCACGACTTGGTCTCCCCTTCTCTCTCTCTCTCCCTTTCCAAGTCTCCAATCATTCTTCCATTGCTTTCCTATTGGCCCTTTCCCCGTCTCTCTTCTAACTATCGATACCTGGCCAATCTCTTTTTTCCTTCCTTCAAATCCTTCCCGCCTTTTTCTCCTTACATATGACGCTTTACCTTTCTGCCTTTTTCCCCTTACATACGACGCTCCATCTTTCGGCCCCTGCTTCGTCGTCTGCTCTATCTCTCTTTCTTCTCTATGTTTTACTTCTGATCGAACTGGGATTTGGTCGGCCCTCTTTCTTAAACCTCCCAAATTTTGTGACAATATCGAAGTGGTATCTTTCAATTTTACATAAGACAAGGAGAAAGAAAAATTCAAAATTCGTTATAAAGAAATATATCCAAACTGTCAGAGAACTCAGTTTCTGAATATAGAGTGTTCGGAAATGTCGTTTAATGGCCAGGCGCCTCGGAATGTCGATTTCGGAAATGGCACGTTTAATAGGTTGTTCTCGTGGAGTCATTGTGAGTTCTTATCAAAAGTGGTGTACGGATGCAAAAACGACGAGTCGCCGTCTTGGCATTTGCCGTCCACGGTACATTGATTCCAGAGGGGGGGGTAAAGACTAATACATATTGTTCCCTGTGAACGAAGGGCTACAGTGTCCCAAATCGCCAGCAGTAATAACAGTGGTGACCCAGACAGTGTGTCTCAGCATACACAGGGCCGTATCGTTCTAAGTATGATGCAGAGAGGCATCCGCATCAGGCGGCATAAGCAGCAAAATTAAAATACAATTTGAAGATTCACTAATTAATATCTTTACACAATGCTTTTCTATATTGGTCTATGTTATTCTGATATTGATGTATACGATTTAGAAAGAGTTTTGATCTGGCAGCGCGAAACTATTATTTTCGTTTGTAATATACTAGACGGCCGCTTCTAAAAGCTGAGCAGCAATTATCACAATAAGTTCTGCTTTGAGCTTACAATTATTGACTATATTTGATTTTAATGTTAGTTGGTCTCGAGAAGTTCAAGTGGCTATGCTGTGTTTAAATCAGATATATCAGTATAATATTTTTGCATTTATACTAACTCAGTTTTTGTGTTTAAACAGTACGATAGTATGTCAAGTAAGACAACTATGGTTTTAACAGCATTTGTAGCTACTTATTATCACTGAAAATGATTATGTTATGACAAAAGTAGCCTTTCATAGACTGGGTATATCACGGGTGAAGAACGATATAAATAGATAGATAGAGAGTTATTTAAGTAATATTGGACTACTTTTGCATTCTGTGTAATAGAGAGAGAGTTGCTTAGGAAATACTTGCATTTCGCTACTTTTGCGTTCGTTATTTATTGCTCTATTTTTACCAAATTCATATACACCGAACGACCAATTTATTAGAGACACCTCTTACGGAAAATGGATCGACCTCCCAGTATCACCCAAACAATGGAATAGACCGAAGCGGTGTATAAAAGGGATGCATTGGATCACAAGTTGCAGTCAGCAGCAGAAGTGGACTGAATATGGGTAAATCCAATGATTTGACCGACTTTGAACGAGGCATGATCGTTGGAGCTCGACGGGCGCAGTTGAGCATTTCGCAAACCGCGAACCTCCTCGGATTTTCCCGTGCAACAGTGTCAAGGGTATTCCGTGAATGGCAGTTATGCCAAAACACAACCTCCAACAAGCAGAACTGCGGACGAAACAGGGCTGTGGATGAACGAGGCCAACGGCGACTGGCACGAATCATCCACAGCAACAGGACGGGAACAGCCTAACAAACTGCAGCGAAGTTCAATGAGGGAGTATCCCAACCCATTTCGGAGCACACGGTGCGGCGCACCTTGCACCGAGCTGGGTTTAACAACAGGCGGCGAGTACGGGTACCGCAAAATAGGAAAGGATCGAACATTTATGGGATGAAGTGGAAAGAATCATCCGACGCCTTCCCATACAATCGTCCATCCTGCACCAATTACGGGACGCTGTGATGTCAGCCTGGGCTGCTATTCCCCCGCAACGGTTTCAACACCTTGTTGAATCCATGCCAGTTCTCGCCGCTAAAGGAGGCACAACACGCTATTAGCGGGTGTCTCTAATAAATTGGTTGTTTCAACGTACGTTGAAGTAGATACAAAACAATAACAAGTTAAACAAAGGCATATGTCAAAACGGCTGCTAGCTGTAAATTTGACAGATATTCAAATTATCTATAAATTTTATTAGATTTGCAATTAATTTCTATCGTTATTTTATCTACCCTATTTTAAATAGCAGGATAAGCATCATCGTATTTAATCATTTTCATTGACCCCCCTTCCCCGCCGTTTGCATCTTTACGAACGACTGTGACTTTTTATTTAATATTTTTATTACAGTATGGAACAGAAAAGGAAAAAAAAATGCATGGAAGGTAATATAAAAACGCTTAAAGAAAGAAGAAGAAGGAAAATAGCTAAGTTATTTTATGACGGAATTCTTGGTACAAAAGTCCTGTTTAGATGAGCCATCCACATCCAGATTAACAGCAACTGCTTTGGATTTGGGAAATAAAAACTCAGTGCCGCCCCAATCAGTTTCAGAAGAAGTTATTGAAGAGGGTCAAAAAATAGCACCATCAAGAGCCGAGCAGCAGCATTGTCTTCCTCTACAGAAACAGCAACTTTTTTATATTGTACAAGAACTTTGCCCTTTTTTACTGGTTGGGAAGTGCTAAACAAATATGTTTCACAATTAACTCTAAAGCCATTGAGTGCTATTGTACTAGGTGGTCAAGCAGAGTGGATGCGTTAAAACCTTTACGATTTCAACTTTGCGAAATCTATGATGCATTATTCCAGAAAGAGGTGGAATAATGCAGAAACTATAGTTAAAGCAAGAGGGTAGCAAAAATATTAAAAATTAAAGTTTATATGCGGTTTAATTGTTTGGCATGATATTTTATTTGAAATAAATTCAGTCTCGAAGCTATTGCAATCTATAACTATAAAATTGTCAGATTATGTAAGGATGTATCAGAAGCTATGCAAAAAGTGAAAAGTTATAGACAATCTGGAAATGATGAGATTTGAGCCAGATTTGAGCCAGAAGAAAAAAGCGTCAATTTGACTATGAAGAAGCTGTCGATGAACCCTTAACAGAGGAGAATAAATTTAAAATAAACTTTTTCAATTGTATTCTGGACATTTTCTTTGAATGAACGAATCACGCTTCTGGAAGCCCATAGCAAAAACTTTCAGTTTTTATATGACATTCTAAAACTCCGCGCCGTCGCGCGTGCATCGTCCAGGATACCATCAAAACGCTGAAATGGGATCTGCTAACGCACCCGATGTATTTGCCAGACCTGGCCCCTTCCGATTACACTGTACAATATGAAAACTGCCCTTTAGGTGAAAATATGTGCTTCTTGATTATTTTTGGCTGAAAATAACGAATCTGTAATTATTTTTTGTTTACCACGCACCATTTTCCAAAAAATCCAAATTTTAGTTTTTTACGTATCTAGATTGTAGCGCTTTGCGACCAGTTCCTCATTCTGAAGATCTTCCTATACCTACAGCTCCAGATAAATATACTGATGATTCAGAGGAAGACACCTCCGATGACCCAAATCATCAAGATCCTGACTTTCAAACATCTACATCTATGACATGTTCACATCATGAAATCACTCAGGCAGAGCTTAGCTAGCTGAATATTGCTGGTTCGTTAACAGGGACACACCAACAGATGCCTGCAAGAGGAAACGGACAAAAATTCATTTTAGTGTTTGTGTTTTCTATAATCAAGCCTCTGCTACATATCTCTGAGAAGTAGGTCTCCTCTGAATTGTGATGGACCATTTTGGTTTTGATATATGAATCAAGCACCTTTTGTTTTTACAGAATCACATAGTTTCATCTAAAGGACAGAAAAAAGTTCAAATTTGTTGTACAACGTTAATAACACTGTGTTATCACTTGTTCCGGTCGATGGCGCCTGGCTTGGCTGGGCTCTACTTGCCCACTTTCGAAGAAGGATGAATTGGTTGGATGAATGGTTTCAGTCCAAGGACGTGTCGTTTTATCGTCGCAATATTCATTTATTGCCAGAGAGATGGGAAAAATGTGTAGCTGGCGTGGGACGATACTTTGAATAAACCATTTGTTATATTTCTCTTTACCCTTCGTCATTGATCCAAAAAAACCCGGAAACTTAGTTGTACACCTAGTATACCTAATTAACGAATTTGCTAAAGTTAAAGTTAGAAGGGTAAAACTGTAGTTGATAGTTGATATCATTATTTTAAAATGCTTTATATTTACAAAATAAAAATAACAATCGTATATTTTGTGCCGTTTTTTAAAAATCACAATTGAAGGTTATTTTAAAGAAACAACATTCAAGGGGCGGCATTTCGAAGACTTGCATCATATTGAGAAAATCTATCGCACAGCCCTGTAATTCAGCATAGCGTTCTGTGTAGTCCTTGCGGTTATGGCACGTCATCGCCAAATGCGCCTGCAGAGGACCAGAGAGCACAGCGATTGGTCTATAGAATACTGGAAGAAAGTTGCCTGGTCTATTGAGTCACGTTTTCTGGTCCATCGCATGTTTGGTCGAGTGCGGATATGCGGATTTCCAACAGAAAGTGTGATAGTTGGACGCATACGAACTCGCAATAGATGGGACACTGGAGGACCAGCTGATAAGCACCTAGTACCAGATACCACAGACTACCTACTGATGTTCGTGGTTTTACCGAAAGATGGTCTATGTCGTATTAAACAGATAGTCATAATGTAATGGCTCATCAAGTGTATATTAATATCACAACTTTGGTAAATCTAAATTTTTATTTATTTATTTATTCAAACTACTTCTTTCTTTATTAAATATTTATTCAAAAGGAGTCTATCGTCATTCCATTTAAATGATGCCGTTGATTGAAAGAGTATATGCAAAAACCACATCTACTTGAAGTGACTAATCAGTGTTGATACATTAGACTCTCGCCCGATGAAAATGTTGAAAGAGCTATTTTCCTTTAATATGAATCGCAGAAAATCAGAAAATCACTCTCACAGGACTGAATAATATCCGAAGAAAATTATGCACAACCTCAAAGGCTACGCTTAAATTAAGTCCTCGTTCTGGAAGATTTTGTTCTGTTAACTTTGGCATTATAGGATATTAACTTGAAAAATCAGAAAGTTTCTCTCATAATGCGTTTGAGCAATTATTGCTATCACTTAGCGTTAATAATTTCTAGAAGATGGTCTTTCTTTTCAAAACTGTCCTTCATCGCTAAGGTTGTCATATTTTTTCCATCTCTAAAATTTAGGCTTAATACTGTTTCAATTTCAAACTTCCACGTATATGGTTCGATCGTAATTGTTCGATGGTGGTTCCCGAAGCCGCTTAAGACAATAGAGTTTCACGCCAAAACGATTCTTCCGTCGAAACCGTGAGCGGCATGGCCGGAAAAGAGTTACTTACTGTTGGCGGGCGGCGCTCTTGGCTAATGAGTGCGAGGCCGTTACTTTTGATGGAAAGATCAGGGCGTTGGAGCGAAGATCTTGTTAAAGTGCGCTTCTATTCCTCTTCTGTTTAATTTGCTCCCTGAAGAGAATTTGCCAAACACAAATATTAAACGCCACCTTCCTCCAACTGGAGATTAAGGTTATGTTTAATCCCAAAACGGAAACAATGGGCAAGACAATATAAATCGTTGATATTTTTCACTGTTGTCTTTAATTAGTTGCAGTCTTGTAGAGTAAATATAATTACTCATTAGCGTAAACCCTTTTCCACTGTAAACTGCATTTTAATTTTTGAAATTTAATAAGTAAGCATGGACTCAGCGTGGTTTTTAAAGGCTATTGCAGAAGGGCACTCACTGTTCAAAATGGTTGATTGTTATTGCCAGTTCCGAGATACCGTCCGCAAGTGTCCTGCTGTGCGTGGATTCGAGCTTCGAAACAGCAAAAGGATTAGATCTTCTTGAATAAGAGGTATTTCAGAATAGAATAGATGTTTTCTCGGAAATACTCATAAAAGCTTTCTTGAATTTTAAAGGAGGTTTCGTGAAATAGCTCAATTATGTTATTGCAGAAAGTTAGAAAACTCAGATATTAACATCTTCAGATCAGTTCTGAAAGGATCTTTCGTATAAAATTAAAGATTTTGTTTAGTAAATCATCTTAAATTTTGCAGCCAAACCTAATCCTTTTTCCAACCCGTTAGATTATATTTTTCATTAAATACGCAGTAAATTAATAATGAAATCATTATTAAAAATTCCATTTTTGTTACAGGGTCTTTCAAAAGTCTATATCCGATTTCAAAGTGCTCTAACTACGCAACCGTTGACAACAACTCAACGACCCGCCTACAGTTGTTCAAAAGAGGGAATCATCATGTTTGTTGAGGTTACCAGTTGTTTTCGATACGGCGAACCAGCAACAGAAAGCGTTTTGCATCCTCCACTTCAACAAGCGCGAGTCAGCAATAACCGCCCAGCATATTCGTATAAGATTCGGAACGAAAATACAAACTTCTCAGAGTATTAAAAAATGGCATCAAGCGTTCCAATATAAGAGTTTTTGTGTAAGCGGAGAGTTGTTTGTTCCATGGTGTTCTGCGACGTTGTTTGTTATAAAATTAATAAATGAATACTGGAGTTCATTCTCCAAAGATGATATTATGAAATTATTTGAAAAAATGAAAGGAAAAATTCTGTGACCTAAATTCGAATAGGAACCACTAGTGTCACGCTCGACGCCTGGGCTATCGCAGACACGGCACAGCCAAGCTGTCTCCAGGTGTCTTAAAGACTGCAAAATAGTAAAGATATGGCGTGCCTGCGGCTCATAGTTTGGGAATTCCTCCTTTCCAAGCCAACAAAAAAGGAAGGAAAAGTTTTGCGATATAAAGAAAGGGTATAAGTTCCCAGTTTCCAGTTATATGAATTCCAGTTTCATCTTCCTAATCCAACATAAACTGAACGGTCGAGTAAGGTATGGCTGGAGGTTTTGTCTTGATGCAGCCAAACATTGCTGTCCTCTCCATACAAAGCGGGGATTTCCTCGTGGAAAATTGGACTGAAAACATGCTGCTGATAGTAAAAGGAGTTAACCTTAGCCCCTTCCTGTCCACTCTTATGAATGTGAGCTTTTCGTAGTACGAGTATCCCGTAATCACCTTAAATCATTTTGCAAAACTTTCCTTGACTTCTTTCCACGTGGATGATAGAAAATTGCGCGATGTTGTTGCAATCGTTGAGTCAGATGAAAGGGTTTATTCCAAAGTGGCAACGTTCTTCTATCGTTCTGCTGCGAGATAACCCTCCTACAGCTCCGACAGCTTCTCTTATTTTCTGCGACGTGTCGCGGCAGCAGCTTATGAACACGGCTCTTGTGACGCTTTTCCAGTTGCAAATCTTTGTTTATTATTTTATTTACAGTAGCCTGTGAAATTCCTACATTGTTTGTGATCCCTGTTTGGGTTGCTGGATTTGCTCACTGGACAAACTCCTTTACCTTTCGAATGACCTGTAGCGATCAGCTTGTGGAAACCTGGCTAGTTGGAATCAACCTTCCCGGATTTTCTTTTTCCATTCAGTATTATCGATATGCCTTTCTTTGAAACAGAGAAATTTCATGTTTTACATGCGCTTAAATTTCATGTAATTTATTATTTAATTTTATTATAGCAGAATAGCTGTAATTAGCGTCGGAAAGGGCAGTAATGTATCCTTCTTAGTAAGATCCGATTTTCGTAGACATTTTTCATGACATTTACTGCTTTTGACATTTTAACGGTGATGTTAAAATTTTCCTTCATTTCAGCATTAATTTGCACTGCTCTTTTACGAGGATCCGCAGCAGCCATCCTTGTCATGACTATGTATGCACTTTCTGTAGTAGATTTTAGTTGGCCTGACTTAGGCAAACTTTCTACACACCCTCGTTCTTTAAAACGGTTAAAAATATTTCTCATTGTAGATTTTTTTCAGTCCAAACATTTCTGCAGCAGCTTGATGTGTTTTCTCTTTGGGCATTGCCTCTATTACAGCTTTTTTATTAGGAGAGGAAATATAATTATGGGGCGCCATTGCATTAAAGTGATTATTCTAGTCCAAATAATAATTTTATGCAAATATTATTACGCGCATCCTCACAACTTAAACCATTCAAGTGAAAATGAACCTCACCAAATATTTTTAATTTATTTTCAAACATTGTAAAACTGGTTAAAGCCGGAACAGTTAAAAATTTTTCACAATAATAAAACATGACATTAATGTGCACAATTTTTCTCTCCGATTCAACAATTAGAAAAAAAAATTGTTTATCAAAACGTCATGACCAAATACATTTCGACTATTGTACATGTATATACTTAGCGCTTTCGCGATGCACGTCAAGGTTGTCATCACGATCCAGTGCTTGAAGACGTCGAAGGAACTTACACGAAAAACATCGTGTTCAAGGAAATCATTTAGATAAAGATTACGTTCTGCATGTCAGTTCTACATATTGAAGGTCTCTTCCACTTTTGTGTCCCCTACTCTAATTCCAAAATTCACGTTTTTACCTTTTCAAAGTTACGTTTAATCTTCATGTACTTTGAGACAGTGTTTTGACTCCTCTTAACCTCGGTTAGATGCCGGAGTGGCGGGGCCCCTGTGTTTTAGTAAGTTGGTTTGGTTTGGTTTGTTTGGTATTAACGTCCTTTTCAACTGCTGTGGTCATTTGAGGACGGCGTTATAGGGGCCGCAAATTTTGCCTCGCAAGGGTTCTTTAACGTGCAGCCGGCAAACGACTACACGGGACCAACGGCTTTACTTCCCTTCCGAAGGAAGTGCGTGATCTCAGGATTTCCCCCTGAAAAATCCTCGTCGTCCTCGGCCGGGATCGAACCCGCGTACTCGGGCGTCAGATGTTTTAGTAAGTAAAAGAGTGACCATTATTAGATTAAAGTTACGTTTGTTAATAAGGCCGTTCAAGTGATAGATAGTTAATTTATTTTAAAGCATCAGATTTTAAAGAATAAGCCATAGGAAAAAAATTCTTTCATAATCGAAAGTTGAATAAGTTTGCTCTAGTTCTTTCAAATTTCATTAAGTTAACAAAAATTTATGTAAGAAAATTCAAATTCAAATAATACATTTAAAGGAATCCAGAACTATCAATTATTAGTATCGGACTGTCGTTTAGAATAATCGCAAATATCACATTTAATTTGCTTTATGAATTTCTTTCGTGACAAAGGGTACTCCTCAATGTTGTCTCATTGTTCTAATATGTTCTCCACTTTAGATGAAATATTTTAACAAATGTAGTGTTAAAAATCCCAGATTAAAAGCGAAGAATGTAAATTGTGAAAAATAGAGAAGTTCCAAATAGCTCGAAGGAGAAGAAAAGAAGATTTCGACACTGTTTTCAAATTACAGTCTCTTCTGGAAGAGACTCATTTGCATATTAACAAATTCTTTTCGGGTCTCGCAGCATTTGTAACGAAGGACGACACCACCTTTAACTTATTCGATGCCGGAAGGTTTTCCACATGGAACCATTCTTATGGAATTTATTAGGTATTCCGTTGACATAGTTTGTTCTCGGAGAGAAAGAAAGAGAGAGTTAGGTTAACGCAATTAGTATAAAAGCTACAGTGTTTCAGAACACGTCGAAACAGAGAGACGAGTCTCTTTCTCTCTTCTATCTCGCTCTCTATCTGACGCCTCTCCCCTTTCACCTGGACTTTTTACTGCTTTGCAAAGGTGTAAAGAAAAAATTTGCCGTGAAACTGTTTACAGATGATGACTTGCCGTTTCTGACTGGAATAACATGTTTTAAAATAAGGTTCAAGCTGAATGAAAGGAATATTAATTTCATATCGTGTTCAAAAAATGAAAAGTTAAGACGATTGTTATTTCTGTTTAAGTGAGTTTATAACTTTTCCTAGAGGCAAAGTTGCGAAACATTTTTCGAGATTATCTTGAAATTGAATTAAAATGGGAAGGAAGAAAAAAAACTAATAAAAAATCAAGCTTGTTTAGTTAAAGAAGTGAGTGAAAAGAAATTAATGTTTGTCTTTCATGAGGATTGAATGAATAAAGAGCTTCTTACTATGACAGAATTTGAAGAAGTCCTCATTATGAAATACAAGAATAAGAATCTTATTTTTGCGACTGTGCCCTAGAGAACTTATTACAATATGCATTTTTATGATTTTTTTTATTAGATTAAAAACAAACGCGTATTTGGAAAATTTAATCCGTACTAGAAGTTCTCTAACCGTCTTCCAAACTGTCGCTTTGAATTAACGTTTGGGCTAAGATCATGCTAAAAAGTGCTTTAGTATGACCTTAAAATACGAGGGACTTTCAATAAATAATGGGACTGTGTTTTCTTCCACCAGATTTTTGAAGAATAAAATAGTTAATTCGTAGCATTCTTTAACCTTCTCGCACTAGCTCATGTAATTTAATCTTGTCTTCCGCAAGTTGGCAACAGTTAGCTTTGTAATGGATTCAGTCAGTGATGTGCTTCACAAATAGAGAGCTGCAATTGAAATTCTTTTGGCGAAAATGAGACCAGCACAAACATTCAGTGGTCTTTGGGTGAACTGGCTGTCATCATCGGTAGAAGGTTGAGCCAGAGAGTCTTGTAGACTAATACCGCAAGGATAAACACGTCTGACCTGTAGGTGGCCTAAGACCGTAGATCTTCAAGGAGAAGGTGTGGAAAACAGGTTTATGTAGCCAAAAACTGGAAAACAATGTGAGGTATTCAAAACGGCAATGAAATAAGTTTTTAATGAGAAAGAAAGTCTTGCATTACTTATTGAACGCTCCGTACTCGAAATAATTAAACGTTTTTTTACAAAGGTATTTCAAATAATATCGATTTTTTATCTGCGTCGTTCAAATCTTTTTACTGTTCTTTTGCGTTTTTATAATTTAGAAATGCTTACTATTTGTCACGTCTGTAAGCAGCTATTTCTTCTTCCGTCGTATATTTCAGCGATGTTTTCACTTTTGAATTAAGTACAGTGTATTTACAAACTTGAGCATCTTTTTTTTTTCAAGTTGATAAATGTTTCGGATGAAAGGTAAGAAACGCTTTGCAAACAGAAATTTCCACGAGAAATTACTTTTATGGGAATCAATTTTAGCTCAGATTCGCACATTAGACGGTTTTCAACGACTAAGCCCCTCAACCTTTGTCGGCCATTAACGACGATTCCCTTCGTCTAATTGCTGCGAAGAAAGCCTTACATTAAGAAACTGCATCACTGATTTTTAACCAGATTTACTGAATACATTTCGAATCGAGAGATTTCTGCTGTCTCCACTTGCATTTGAATCGCTTTAGTCAAATTTCAAATTCCAATTACCTGGGGACTTCCTTCATTAGGATTATGCGCAGCGCTTCTCTTTTAATTTGTTTAATTTTTACAAGCTCCCATTCTGTTTTAAGGAAAGACTATTAAATAAACATTTTGTGTTTGAATAGTTCCTAAAATTACTGCTATTTCTATAGCCAAAATATTCCTTACAGATTACATTTTATAAAGAGAGGTCGTAAAATACGATCCTTTTGCCCACAGTTTTCGAAGAAATTCAAATGGAAATGTAATTAGGACAGAAAATACGCAGCCTTGATCTGACTGTTTTTAAACTCTCTTCTTGAAGGCGTTTTTACCCACCCAACTCGATTTGAGAGAAAGTTCAATTATTTAAGTAAAATTTGTTCTAGTAACTTAGCGTACACGACTCGGATGGTAAACTGTCTTCTGTTGTTTTCACCCAGGTTCACCGAACCTAAGATTTTTTCATGTTAAAGCAATTTGTTTTACTTCTATCGTTACCACAAAGGGAGGGCTAAAATCTTTGCAGTGTTTTCATCAATTCATTTTTAATTCTTAACTTTCCAACGAAAGTTGCCTAGCATTCAAAGGGCAAGCCATCGTCTTGCGCCATCGTCTTCCGCCGTCTGCCAGTTCTTAGATCTCGTGGCAGTACCGGATTTTCACAGCATGCACAAGTTGTTTCAAGTCGCTCCATAGATAAAACCTAGGGCTGGGAACATGGTGGTCATTCCACAAGACCCCGCTAGCTAATCCAATGACTAGGTAATTTCAATGCTGTTGACACACACTACGTCCGTAGTCTGGTGGTGCTCCATTTTGCTGGGAAAAATGGAAAAACTGCCTCCTTCAATCAACAGTGACGGGAACATAGTGTTCTGTAACATCCGCATGTACTCATCAGTATTTTGGGTGCTCATCTATGAAAATTGGTCCAATTAAACGGGTGCCCCGTATCTCACATCACCAATGACTTTGCAAGGATCTGTCCAATGAGGGTTCGTATCGCTCTAATTTAAAAAAATTTGCCTCATCACTAAAGATAAGGTTATGTGCATATGAAGGGATCAGTCGATACTTGTCCAGAGCCCAGAAACAGAATTCCTCACGTCCGACTTGTGCTGCGTTCTGGACTCTTTGCAAATGCTGCCAACACCATTGTTCAGGTTGCCTCATCGATTGATATTTTTGGCCGGGCTGTACGAGCTTTATGTTCAACAGTCCCAGTATCTCTGAAATGTGATATCACAGATTCGACGTGACTGTGCGCGATTGGTTCTCTTTCGGGATGCCGGGCGTTGATATCGGAAGCAGTGGTACGGTAGAGGCGTTCCTCGCCTATCAGGATCAGCTCAATTCTCTCCTCATTCATTAATGCCATCTCCAGTTACCTGCAACAGACAATGATACAGTGTCTATATTTTTGTTAATGATTTGTGAATCACAACAGATAACTGAACTCCGATTGCAGAAATGAATTCCTCTGAAAACTAACTCTCATTTGTTCCCACGCTAAAAGCAATCGTTAGTGTTTTGAACTACGGCATTTCGCGAAGGCGAGATCTGGGTCGAGTTTTTGGACTTGAGATTGCGGTTTAGTAAGCATCGCTCATACGTCAAAATTGCGTAAGATCAGAGCATTTACCATT
>JAHWFO010039269.1:1261699-1295414 GCA_023313115.1 Rhysida immarginata
GTACTAATCAATAAAACTTTTGAAATTATTATGTTAAAGTTATTGAAAGTTTTTATTTTGTTTTTAAAGAAAAAAGTTCCATCTCATTTCTTTTGTACTGCGTATTTTATTAAAAATGTAATGTTCTCTCTAAACTGGTTTCTGCTTTTCATAACTGCTTTATATATTCCTCAATCATTTATTCATAATAGAATGGAAAAATTTTAAAAATGACTCATATTTATCTGTTTTCAGTTTGTTTTACTTTCATTCAAAATTTCCAGTCCGATCCGATCAATTAAAAAAATGCAACTTGAAATCAGAGACGGAGTAGGAAAGAGAGTGGGAAGAGCCGCCATTCCGCGTCGCCATGGTTACCGCAGTGCCACTCCATCCGCTGTAAAGGAAATTGACGCCACCAGCTAGTATTAGAGCTTCGCTTCCGTATTCCGTGCAGCTACGAGCGTATGTCCAGTGACTTTTGACTCACTCTCTACTACGGAAGAGATGGAATGTTCATGGTATCTCAAAATATGTTCGATTATCCTTGTTTAGAAGATCATTTTAACAGGATAATGTTTTAAGGCTGGAGGATAATGTTTTGCATCATTCTACAAAAAATATGATGCATAAAACGACACCAAAAAGCGTTACGGAAACAGTTTTGCATTTTGTTGCACGTTTAAGCATTCTTGGCGCTGGCTTGAAGCACACACCGGAATTGAAAAGTCACCAGATAATCGTTATCTGAGCAACAATTTTTATTTAAATCTTTACTACAGAGATATTATGAATTATATTGAAAGTGTGGTAACAGAAAGCGCCACTACACTTCTAACGTTTTGCTTTCAGTGTTTTGAATGAAGACTAATGAATCCTACTGTATTGGAATAAACTCTTTTCCATTACAAAAAATTTATTATTTTGAAACATTGAATTGCTTAATTTATTTCTACATACTTCTTCCTTTCTCTCTGTAGTTAAGAAGAATGTTCCGATCCAAGAAAGCGTTACGGGTGATGCAATAATCATTACGGATGATGCAATAATTTTAATTTTTCATCATATAAAAAACACTCGTTTTGTGATTTTAGATACTGCGCTAAGCTTACACGTGCCGTGTTTGTGCTCTCACGTTCGACTGCGAGCACAGACGCGAGTAAGCAGACGCACCTTAAGCATAGATGGTGCGTTTACACGACATATCGAGAGACTCGATACCCGTGCTTATATTTTATACTTCAGTTATTATAAGCCCTTATTCAATATTACCGATGCACATGATTCTGTAGACTCGTCAATTGGTAAATAAAATAAATAAAAGGTTTATGTACGATATAAAATATTTATTTGTTTATATCATGTAAAAACATTATCACGATTCAATGCTTCGGACTGCAGATTCGAAACTAAGTCACCTTTTTTTTACAGATGAGTCGAATTGAATGAAGAAGAAGTCGTGAAATAGAATGCAGGTATCCCTCGTTATACGCGACTTCATTTTACGCGTTTTCGCGATAATGCGATTTTAAAAAGTTATTACAATAAAGGTACGTTCACAAAGACGCGGTACATGCGGAAGCAAGCAGCTGCGGTGCGATGCGTCAATCCCTCTCCTGTTCACAAACACGCGGCAATTCAAGCTTTCCGCATGACATTTCAAAATACTGCCACTAGGGGCAGTGCGTGCACAGAACAAGTACTTCCTGTTAAAAGTAAACAATCGGTCTCCATTATCGGCAACTTTTTATGATGGACGTCTTTGTTGTTTATTAGGTGTCGGAATATTTCTGTCAAATATTATTTCATCGGATGTAGATGAAGATATACTTCTATTAGCTTTATTTCCGCGTCAGAGCACTTCCCACTCCTTCCAATGCTTCCATTTTGGCGCTCTCAAGAAGATTACCGCTGATTGGTAGAAAGAATTCACGTGACAATCTTGCCGCTCTCGCCGCATGTACCGCATAGGAAAAAGTTGACTCTAAACGATCTCAGATCAGGCTTAGAAGCGGCAGATGCACGCTTCTGCACGTATCCGCGTGTACCGCGTCTTTGTGAACGTACATTTAGTGTATAATGATCGCAACAGAAGGTATTGAACTGCTTAGAAACTGTCCATTGTTGGAGTCTTTTGCAAAGCAAACATTTTCATTAAAAAACGGAGAAATGATACCGGATATCCAAAAAAGGAGCGATGATTTGAAAAATCAATTAACAAAAGAACAGAAGACGATAGAAATGTACGGTTTGCTGCGTTCTGCTTAGGAAACCAGCGAATTTATTCGCATCAAGTTTCAAAATTAGTTACAAAGTTCGTCAACAATGCTGAGAATAAAATTCGCAGACGCCCGTACAAACATTTCAGCTAAGCCAGGTATAGGATGCTGATCTGATGGGACGGAATGCGTAGAAAATAGCAGCGCCATCTGTATCTATTGATGAACTTTGCAACTAATTTTGAAACTTTGTACGAATAAATTCCTTGGTTTCCTAAGCAGAATGCAGCAAGCCGTATATTTCTATCGCCTTCCGTTTTTCGTTAATTGATTTTTCAAATCGTCGCTCATTTTTGGGACGCGCGGTATATCACTGGCGAAGTTATAAAGAGATATTCTTTGTACGGTTGAGAGCAGCGGAAATCTGAAAAAGTACGTTTTAGTAGTATAAACAGTGGTAACACTTCTAAATTCAAGATAACTTCAAGGAAAACAGATGCTAATCTTCGAATGAGGAAAAAAAAACACTTGAAGAGCTCGAAGCCAAAAGTAAAATTATGAATTGCAGAAGTTTAATATCTCTAGCTACGAGATTAATTCAATAAATAAGTCGAAAATTGTATTGAGAAAACAAGTACTCAGGATAACTGCCAGAAATTTATTTCGTTTTTCAACCTAATCGCCTTGTACATTCAGACACTTATCTCCCCGCTTTACAAATTCTTGAATGCCAGCAGCAAAGTATTGTTTCTTCTGCTGGAGTCAACGAATAACCTCTTGGGGAATGGCTGCACCGTCTTCAAAACGTCGACCATCCATATTCAGGGTTCCAAACGTAAAAATTACAGGGGGCTAAGTCGGGGCTATAAGGTAAATATTTCAAGCGTTCTCAATGAAACGTGTGCAACAGCTGCTGATCGTACACTGTCAGGAGTCTAGACCATTGGCGCTGAATGGCCTGTCGTAATACATGTTGAGTGGTAAAATCCGAGCTGGAACTGTTAATTTTACCATAAGACTGGAATGTCAGCTGTATGACGCCCTGCATTTCCCAACACACAGGCTAATGGAATCACATTGAACTTTTTGGTGGGTGGGGAGAGACTTTCCACGTTCTTCCGCGATTCACTGCCTTCGTAGACAGCCCTTTGGCCCACAGAAAATCACAATCGTGCATTGTACTGATCGCGTATGCTCGTGTCAAACGATACAGGGATACAGCCTTGACTATATTTTCTAGCTTACATAGAATATTGGAAATTATTAAAAATATCCCAACGTTCAGAATTTCATGATTAGAATTTTTTTAATAAGTAGCATTCATAGAAGCATTCTGTATGAAATGCAGAGTAGTCAGTCATGTCAGCAATGAAAAAATGACGTTCCTTCATAGGGACTTAGGTGTATTGATTCTTTTTTTTAAAATTTATTAGACATTTTAATTTTCTAACGTGATTGAAGAAATTAGAGTAATTGAACAATCTATTATTCATACGATCTCGGAATGTGTTTGTCGTCGTCATATTAATATGCTTTAATCTAACATTTCTGTCAATTTTTCCTTCTGCCGCTTCTTTGAGTGGAGCTTCACCTGCTTTTTTTCCACT
Source organism: Rhysida immarginata (assembly GCA_023313115.1). NCBI lineage: Eukaryota > Metazoa > Arthropoda > Chilopoda > Scolopendromorpha > Scolopendridae > Rhysida > Rhysida immarginata. Next base: position 1,265,505 of record JAHWFO010039269.1, read on the forward strand.
CTTCCATCAATTTTTAATTAATTTCATGTCTCGTCATCTTTTCTCGTATCCAGAGGCACAAACTCCCACTAGGCTTTTGATGAATGTTGTCCCATCTCTTATTTTTCCATCTTGTTTGTTAATTATTGTTTGGAAAAAAGTGGGCTTAAGTGCATTTTCCTCATGTTGTTGTTTAAGCGTCAAAATTAAATTAAATGCTTCTTTAATGTTTTAGAAAGGCGCTAAATTAAAGATGTAACAACAACAGAAAAGCATTTTAATTGAAAAATCAACAAACCAAAGTTAATAAAAAAGGATTGCTGTTTCTTTAAAGTTTATATTTTAAGAATAATTTTTTAAAGCTCCTTCTCTTTCATGATATATTAAACTTTACTAAGAATGACACTGCACAAAACCTGTAATAAAGTAGCAGAATCGCTTCTTTCCTAATGGTAAGAGTATTGTCGCTTCCTTTAGCCTTCAAATTTGTAGTTCTTAACATTAACAGAAAGTTGATCTTTTACACTGAAATTATGAAGGCGTTCAATAAATAATGCAGCGCATTTTTGGATCAGATTTTTTTTTTTTTTTTTTGGAGAAACAAAATATTTTGCATGCAGAATCTTTAACCTGCCTCATGTAGTTTTATCATCTTCCATTAGATGGAAGCGAAACGGATAGCTTTCAAAATGGAGTTCGTGAGTGATATCCATCACAAACAAAGCCCACGATCATAGACTTAGGAGGGTAACCATACGATTATACTTTTGACAATTTACTTTTGGCACTTCGGTGTATAATATACATTGTATCTGTGGGAAATATCTAAACTGAATTTCCATTGGTTTGTTTGAATCACCAACTGTAAAAATTTCAAGGAAATTAGAATTTTACAAACGTTAAATATTGATATTTTAGTGCCACCAATATTTGTATAGTGGACGTTAGAGCAAGCAACAAATATTTTTTTTTTTTAAATTTAAGGAAACAGACACGAAACACTAGAGATGTTGAGAGAGTGCATGGCGATCATTTTAAGTCCAGTACACAAATATTTTAATTGTTTGCATGCTTCAGAGATGAGCAACGGCTAGATCGCCGGAGATTGGACAGAACGTCGGTGGCGTAGAGTGACGAATTGCTACAGAAAGCGAACTCACTGCTATTGATTTATAAAGGACACTGAGAATGATGAAACAAGAATTTTGTATCAGTAAAGTTCTGGTTCGCTAAATTTAAAAATTAGGTTTTCGGGGTATATATGCTCGAAATTATATCACACTTAATAACCAACGGTCAAGCAGAACCGTTCCCAACCGGGAGAATCTTTGAATTTGTGCTATTAGACAGCCGATGGCGATTATTCGAAACTGAAATACGTCGTTAGAACTCAGCGACTACGATTACCATTGATTGCAACATTGTTTACTAAGCAAATTTTCCTAATCCTTTTTTTTATCTCCTGGTTCTCTTGTTTACGGATATGTATTTGGGCGTCCCTATTTTCGAAAAAGTTTTTAATCAGACAGCTAAAGATTTGAATTTCTTGTATTTCATCCACCATTTTGATTCACTTCGACCAGACAGAATTTGTTTTCATAAGTCACGAACCACGAAAAAACTCAACTGTTTTCATGATTCCAAAGGCACGTTGGGAAATGGTCCAGAGGGTTAAAAGACTACTGGCAAATTCTGTGTGAGTGTTTTGGAGCATAACAGGGGGAAAATAGTAGGAAGAAGAATACAAAAAAAAAAGCCTGGCAGCTAGTTTCTCTTGCATGACAATTCCCCGGCAAACACGACCGATGTCGTCAAGCAGTTTCTGAATTAAAAACGACTTTGCATTATCCTCCAGATTAAGGTCTAGGAGACTATTTTCTGTTTACGAATTTGAAAATGTCGATGAATGGCACCTGATACGATGATATGGAAGCAATCAAAGTCGCCATGACAGGGGTATCTGATCATGATTTGATTGTTCCCTGCACTGTATTGACTTAACCAATATTGTAATTGTTTCATTTGTCGGTTATTTTATACTTATAATGTATATGTAAATAAAGTAGTATTGTGGATAATTATTTCCAATAATCTTAGCACTGTAAAAATCACTAAGCAAAAGTAAAAAAAAAAAAATCGTATATCGTGGCGAACATATATTTTCTTCAAGATAAAAGATTTTGCTTAGTGATTTTAAAGCAGTTTATTTGCATGTATTGCTTTAAAATACACATTGATAAATACATTTAAAAAATTATATTCGAAAAAATTTAGAATCGCTTATCCAAAAAAAAAAAAAAAAAAAAATTTAAGAGAAACGTGCACATCATAACTTGTCTTCTTTAGTCAGAGGAGGGTAAGAGCGAAAGAATAAAATAGAAAAGAAACACAAACTTCCAGAAATGTTTAATTTTGCAGCCTCTTCCTTGTAAGAAGCATAACTTCAAAAAATTAAATTAGATTGACCTTCTAAAATTGCCGTGTACAAATGTAACTTCTTTATTAATTCTTTATTAATTTTTTGTTATACTCTTTGAAAATAAAATTAACTCGATTTCTAGTAGAATTGTTACTTTCCGAAAGAAAAGTTCCCTCGGTGAGTTTTCTTAATTATAGAGGAGAAGAAAAAAGTTCAAAAAATAGTGTAGAAAGAAAAAATAAATAAGATTTCTGTTGGGAATGCAAAGACGTCGGCGAGGTTTTGAATAGAACAAGCGAACGGAATTAAATCAGGACTCGGGAAATTTTTATCGATTCTCTAACTTTGAAATATAAACCTAGGGAAATTCTTTAAATTACCTCTCCAACTTGGAAATTAAGTTAAAAGTACATTTGGACAGAAGGAAAAAAGACTCCAGTAAAAAAAAAAAACAAAAATTTTTTAGATTTCCTTTCTGAAACATTTCTTTTTCTATTGAATTATTTAAGAGTTCACATGGAATTTTTCATCGAGAGTAGGCCCTACAAAATGATAGGTTCTAAACGATTTGGTATGGAAAAAGTCACATTTCGTTTGTAACATGCCAATAATAAAACCATTTTAATTCAATCTAAGTGTAATATTTCAATCGCTCAAACGGGTTTTGCACTTCGTCTTTTTTTTTTCTCTACGTATAAGAAGGAAAAACTAATAAAAGTCTTTCAAATTAAATTTTCATGAATATAAAGTAAATCAAATAAACGACAGGACCTTCTGAATCGAAAGTGCAAGTACAGGGCTAACCACTCTAGACATAGTAATGTAATTGTTTCTAGGCACGTTATGAAAAACAGAAATAGAAGTACATAAACATAATAAAAGTATCTACTTTCTATCAGATCTAATCTTGTAAATTGTATCCTTGTAAGAATTCTTCATTGTCCTTATTGAATCAATGCTGTGATATATAGCTGTTGTACTGGCGACACGAGAAGGCCATACCATCTATTTAAATATAGTAAATATAGGCTTGACAACTTAATTTGTCCAGTAATCACAATTGAATTTCCTGATAAAATATTTTTTCAAACTTCGCGTGACGTTCATACCCTTAAAACTTAATTTTTGAACATTTTGCATAAGGAACTTTAAGTTTGTCATCATGCAAGGGATCACGCTTGTTACTTATTGTCCTTCCATTTAGGAATACCCTGTATTTATTTTGCGCATCTAATCGCGCGACCTTTTTCTGCAGTTTCTTTAAAGTTCTTGATTACATTAGTGGGCATAGCCTAATGTTTGATCCTCGACGGTTAAATGTATGATTGTTCAATCGTAAATCACCAATAAGCGAAGTTAAATTTATACATCAAAATAAAAGATTCTTCCTTGTTTGTAGGTAAATGCAAACGTAAATATTAAACTACCAATAAAATTAAAAAAATTAGTTTTTAAAGTCGGTCCAAACTTGGAGGTATGGCGGGGTTTAAGGAGTTCTTCTTTATAAGTACACGTATTTGTAAACTGCCATAAACATTTCGATGAAGATAAGGGTTCATTCATTTTTATAGAATGACTCGCCCCCTTTTCCAAGTAATTATATTGCACTTAACGCTACGCTCCGAAAACAGAAATTGTTTCTAAACACAATGGATTATAAAATGGATAGCAATGTTTTATTTGAACAAAACATTTTTACAGTAATTTTACAGTTTCGTTTAAATTGATAAACAATTTCTGTTTTTTGCGTTTTCTTTAAATCCAAACACACGACACTTTCATTGTCTCAACAATCTTCTAAACGGTTGGATCAATTGAAAACATACCAAGAAAAACATTTTCAAATATTATCTGGAATCTGAAAATGCCATTAAAAATGGGGGTTTCCATTGCACATTTCAAAGTTGACTGCCGTATTCGAAAATGTTGTCTTTTTTTGCGGAAATGGAATACACATTAGAACCCCCGTCACATAAAAGTACAATAATTCTTCCATTGTAAGTACACTATCAGATTTATATTTTAGAAATTGCTGTTGGATAAATTTAGGTGAGACAACCTATATAATATAAACGATATACAACAATCTTCGCCAGAAATTGAATTCACTTCTTTAGTAAAAGTTTCGTGTCGTCTTTTAGATAAAACGCAACGTTTTTCAAAGTTTGTCCTTATAATGCACTCACATGCCAAAAGTCATGGGATAGCACCTAATAACGTGTGGGACCTCTTCTAACCAGGCGAAGTTGCCACAGTGCAACGTGGCATTGAATTCCACAAGTCGGTGGAAGACATCTGAAGACATTGCCAACCATTCCGACTGGAGAGCTTCCCACAATTGCTCATTACGGAACCACCACCGGCTTGTACAGTGCATGCTTGACAACTTGGGTCCATGGCTTTCATGGGGTCTGCGACACACTCGTATCAGTTGGAATCGAGACTCATCAGACCAGGTCACACGTTTCCAGTTGTCAAGTTTCCAGTTGATGTGTTCATGGTCCCAGGAGAAACGTTGCTGACGATGTCTTGTTGTTAGCAAGGGCACCCTCGTGGGTCTTCTGCTTCTATGTTCCATGGACACCAGATTTCGTTGCACAATTCGTATCGATACAGCTCTAGTATCATCCTGGTTAAAATCCGATGTCACCCGGCGTAGTGCGAGGCTAACGAGAAAGACAGGCTCCGATACTGAAAAGTCATATGACCAAGATGGGTCTATTAAGAATGTAACTTTCATTGTTTCCATGTTGTATTTTAACAATTTAGTGTTTTATCCTTTGTTGGAAACAATGAAGATTGGATTGTTAATAGACCTATCTTGGTCAGGTGACTTTTCAGTGCCGGAGCCTGTATTTCTCGTTAGCCTCGGCGTAGTGACAGTTGTCTGTTAGCGGTGACCATCCTACTCAGACGCCGTTGGTCCCGTTCATTGAGAATGTGTGATCGACCACTGCGTTGTCCATGGTGGAAGGTAATGCCGTCAAGTTGGTATTCTCGGTAGACTCTTATAACTGTGGACGGTGGGATGTTGAATTCTTGAGCCACCTCCGATATTGAATGATCCATACGTTGTGTTCCACATACCAGGCCACGTTCGAACACAGATAGCTCTCGTCGTGTAGCCATTGTCACACTGAACACCTCACCCCTTACTCATGACAGTGTAATTAAACCTACTGACACTGATTTGCATATTTATACTGTTTGCACATGATGCTACTGCCACTTGAAAAATAGTCCACGGTTATCCCATACTTTTGGCTTGTGAGTGTATATTGTACTCAAACAAAGCGCTAAAGGTTTCACTTAGCGGGTTTAAGGGTAGAGTCAAAATTTCAACCATGGCCTTGAGGACAGGGATGTAATTTTGCCGCCAGAATGTGTTTTTATTGCTTCTAGCAATAGTAATCTCCCTTTTGTGAGAGTCTCACCGACCCAGTATTCTCCGATTATCAAATAACCCGTATCTTTTTTTTTTTAATTTGGCCCATAACCATTAAACATTTAATGAAGCGGCAAGATGGGATGTTCCAGAGGACAATGCGAGAAATTACTTCCAGAGGACAAAACATGATTGGTTTCAGGAGCATTCTGAATAATTCCAATGAATGAATTGGCTACCTAGATCGCCAGACATGAACCTCATCGGATACATTTAGGATGTTATCGAACGGTCCATTCGTGCACAAGGCCTCTGCACCTACAACACTCACCAGTTACGGGCAGCTATCGGGACTGCAAGGCTGAATATCCCTTCAAAGGATTTCCGCCGACTGGTAGAGTGCATGCCACGTCGAGTTTCTACCCTTCGCCGGAAAAAGATGGTCCTACACGATATTTAAAATGTCAATGAAACTTTTATATGACTTTTGGCACTTCAATGTACAATCTTAATGAAACTTTTATATGATGTCATTTTTATGCCTAACAGATGTATCCATAAGAGATTTCAAAATGTCCTCTTTAACAGCTGAATTCTAAGTCATATATATATAAACTAACACATTGGGTTGGATATAGACATACATTTGTTCTCACCGAAGCACTTCAGTATTACTCGATCTTCAAGATTGGTGCGCGGAATAGCCCTCCACATTATACTCCATTTATTAACAGTGCTAATGCTATTAATTGAACGATTACTTAATAATTGTACTGATGTCATATAAGATTATGAAATCCGGAGTTAATCAAAGGTTTATTTTAAATTTCCTCACAGTAATGGAAGCATAACTTTAAATACATTTTCTTTGACTGATAAATATATATGCGAGTGCTCGAAATTGTGGGAAAGCTTCCAGTCCATTCATTTAATATGCCCGGTGGTGGGAGGTAAAAACGATCCCCTGACGCCAAAGAATTACTTGCATATACGCAAGATAAATGAACGGTTTATATTTTTCATCGTCAAATTTATTGGGTTTCTTCTTCCTCGTGTTAAGATGAAATATGACTGTGAAAAAATCTTTTCCGAACATTAGAGAAGTAAGAATGAAAAATGATAAGAAATGTGTAATCATACGTGGTTAAGATGGATGGTTTTAAGGTGCGGAGAAAGACAAAGGAAATAGACTGAGTAGAAATTCGAAGAAAAGATAATGTTCAAGATAAATATTCTGTATCATTCGAAAATTAACTTATAGGGAGGGCAAAACTGGAGAAAGAAGAATGTCAATGAAACGCAGATAGATGGGATTTTTTTTAACATTAAGAATTCGTTTCAGGGTAAAAAAAAATATTCTTTAAAAGTTTGTTTGAAAAGATAAATCGAAATATTTTTTTAAACAATGAAAACATCACAACATAAATATTCTTAAATTTGGATAAACACGTCAGATTGAGGATCAAGACGAATGAGGAGGAAATTTATGGCTTTCATTAAACAAAAAATAAATAAATTACAATGATGTAGTCATTAATTTTATGATAAAGTACTTAAAATACTATTAAACTCATGCTTTGTATATGTTACAAAATTAAAATTATTTTAATAATTGTGATGAATTGCAAGTTGATTCTGAAGTCCTGCAACCCATATTTCTCGTAGTTTCTCTCATAAATATAAAAATGCAATTTTGTAATTCGCGTTGTAGAAACTTCATTTTATGTATGATAAATAGCGATATTAGTGAGGACCCAATCACGTGACACAATTCAACATGGAGTAATGTATAACAAAAGATGTTCATTTGGAGTATTATTTAAAGTGTAATTCTTTCAAAAGTCGTTCTGAGTTTTGACATTAATGTAAATCACGATGTAATGAATACAGTAAGATGTAGGTATATCGCGCCAATTTTTATTGCTATTGTAGGAGATATAACAGGAAATATGGATTGTAGGAGTTTAGAATCACCCTTTAGAGGGATGATACACTCTGTTTCTAACTGGGTAGCTGCAACATGTTATAAACTCAATGGCATACACTGAGGAGGGGAGAGTCTGGATTCTTCTCAAGTAACTCAAAAATGAAATTCTGACATCTGTCAATGCAGATTAACAGAAATAGTGATCTATCTGATAGGTCCTGAATATGCAAATTAGGCCAAATGCAAATGCATCTTACAAACCATAACAGATAGGATAAATTCCTAATTGCAAGGCAGCAGAGCATGAAATTCTGAACAATTAAAAAGTTCATCAAAATCCAGTGAACGGTTCACTAGAAAATAATAAAAACATCATTTTCCCATCCTCATCAATTTAGCTTTACCGCACTAAGGACTACTGTGGAGCTCAAGTTAAGCTCAAAAAACCTAATTGCATATTTTTCTGGCCTTCTGAGTGCCCCAATCTAAACCTAATTGCATATTTTTCTGGAACGGATTGGAACGAAGATTACGTGAAAAGACAAATCGTAGCCAGATTCAATGCAGCTCTTATGGACTCCTGAAAGGGCAATTCCTGCGACTGTCTAGCATTTTGTCTGGTTCCACGACTGTGATTGATACAAACGGTGGATTGACATCTTATTAATATGTACCTCGACAATCTTCGATTCTACTACTCAAATACTTTTCGAATACTTTTGGCCATATAGTCTATACACTAAAAGGCTAAAAATCATGAGATAGCCGTATGCAAATTGAACACTAATACAACAGCAAGTAATGATTGCCCGTGTACAATTTATCTACTTGTATCATTGTCATGATGATCATATCAAAGCGATAAGAACTATCAGGAATTCAACATTTCGTCATCCATGTGTACAGAGAATATTTTCTGGGAGGCATTACCACTCACCTTGGACAACGCAGTGGCCGTCCACCACTGCTCTCCCACTGTGCTCACTGGCGTTTACCTAGAATTGTCTATTCTAACCGACAAGCTACAGCACATGAAATTATTGCCACACTTCCAGGCCCATATCCAGCAGGTGCATGCGGTAGGTTTTAATATCCATGGTTTATGGTAGCAGAAGACACCAGTCTTTTAATGCAAGAATACTAGACACAGCACGTTACTTGGGCTCGTGAACATGTTATATGGCCATTGGAAGACTGGAAACGGGTTTGTGGTCCTACTTCACATCGAGCTGAAGTCATAAACCCAAGTTGTTAACACCGTTCAGGCTGGTGGTAGTTCTTGGTGATTTTGCCGGTCTTACTTTGGGCCCGTATGTCATCCCAGACACATCATTGAACGGTTCCCGCTACGTTGAGCTATTTGTTGACCATTTACACCCCTTCTTGGACTTTGTGTACTCTTTCAGCAGGCTAATGCTCCATGCCATCGAGCCCAAGTTGTGCAGAACGGTTTGAGAGTTCTAACGAATGGTGTGGCCAGACATGAACCTCATTTAACATTTATGGGACATGTTGGAGAGGTCCTTCCGCTCCCGAGATCCGTCATCTACTAGTACTAGGTCTATGAGTGGCAATCTAGACGGCAACGCTCGACAGCTCGCCTGAGTTCTCGCAGTCTACTGTAGAATCGATGCCACTTCGGGTTACTGCTGTTCGTTGGGCTAGAGGGGTTCCGATACGTTACTCAGGAGCTATTCCATGTTTTTTGGCTCTTAAGGGTATATATTCAATGGTAATGCACAAAGAAACATCTTTGAACGAACAGCACGTTTATAGCGCAGTCGACTCTGCTATAGTAGTAGACAGTTATCTCGAGTACCTCTTTCTATCAACAACAAGAAAATACTCCTTCTTCAGGCAAGATAACGTCGTCATTAGGCTTGTGAGATTGCAAGCATGTTGCAGGTTTTAGAAAAAAATCGATTTCTGTTGCCCTGTGCAGATAGGAGCATCAGGATTTGACGAACGCGGACGGACATGGCAGAGTTTGGTGTAGTTCGAATATTTTTATCGCCAAGCCGGTCTTTTCACAGCTGTAGAACGTCTCCTGAATAGCATATTTCAAGATTGTTGCCTACCAAGTCTACTCATGGCTACATTTTAACCCCTCTGGACTTTGCATCTATTGACAGATCAATGCACTATGTCATTAGGCTCATATTTACAGAATGCTTCATGGCTATTTGATAGTTAGTTCATGGTGCTACAGTGATCTGCGTAATCACCAAACGTCAATTATAATGTATATAGAACGTTTATGGGATGAGATAGAAATTTGCAACTGGCTTTCACTCCCGTCGAATCGAAGGAATAACGAAGGCATTTCTCTTGGTGTGAGTTCTCGACTTTCACCACAAAGTTTACTACACCTTCTGGAATTACTGCCACGAAGCATGCAAACTATATTGTAAGGAGAAGGAAGTTGCATTTACACCGTAGGGAATCAAATCAGTTGCAGAGAAATGCACAATAGTTAAGCATGGTTTTATGGTCATTAAAAAGTGTATAGCCACCATTTCCTGTTGTATATGTAAAAATTCACAACGATTTCATTTATTCTTCACGCATGAATTAAAATACAGTCAATTCGTTCTCATTAAAAAGCCTAAAACATATTTGGGTCCTGGAAATTATCTAGACGAAAAATTATTTAAATAAACTCTGGCATATACGATGTTTGTGTCGAAGGCGAAGGAAAACTAGGCATTTGGGCGCTTTACGACCCTGAATTTGGAGATCCATTGTTTGCCTTGGAAACGCGCCTCGATTAATTGCCCGCCCACTGGATGAAGTTTAAGGGCTGTTTTATGATTCCAGCGGATTCACGGGAGTTTTTGGCTCCACCATTTATGAGCCGACGTTAAAAACAAACGAGACTACGACCTCTGGTGCCAGCGTTCCCTTCTCGCCCTGGTAATGTCCTCCACTTGTACTGCGTAATGACTCGTTTAATCGAAATTAGGAATTTTTATTTTAACCAATATAATAAAGGTTGAAATATCTTATTTTTGCATCTAAAGATTTAGTAGAGAATTTTTATAATTTGTTTTCGTTTCCATAAAAATAGAACTAACTTCGACATATTCCGTATACGCGAGTATCATCTTTAAGTTAAAATTTTGAAAAGTGAATTTCGAGAGAACTTTTAAATTGCTACACATGTTTAAATGTATTCATAAGTTTTCCAAAGGGTTTCGCATGATTCACGAAAATATCAATGCAAAGGGTGACTTTAATATCCATTTAACAGGAAAGGTATGTGCTTTTGCTTGTACGTGTCGCTTGTATTGATATCGGGAAGAATGTTACTTTAAAATTCGATTGAAAAATCCAAAAATCCTGAGAAATAAATGAAATCCGTATATTTAATGACACTTCGATATCTTTATAACTGCATTTAGCAACACGATTGTGATGTACTTTTCGAAATTAATAAATAATTGGATTTAGTTCGAATGTCATCATTTTCAGAAATAAACCTGGTTTACAGTGATTAACTTTTCGATGGATAGTCAGCAATTCAGTATTGTCTGCCTATCAGAGTTAATAATTGAATCATCCGAATCAGCATGCTTCCATTCTTGATTGTCGATATGCTGCGTAAAAATAAATGTCAATTAGGCACGATTGAATAATTTACTGATAGAATATAAAAGGGGAGAAACATGAAAAGCGACTTCATTAAACCGTCATCCTTTCGACGACGGCTACGCTACAACACAAACGCTAAAGTTTACGATTGTTTTATCTCTCTTACCTCTTAGGAAAAGCAAACTTTTATTTATTCTCAGAAAAATTTCAAATGTAAATTTTCTATTCTCTCTCTCACTCTCTGACGAATTCGAGTTAGCCCGAAAAGTCTTTGCCTTCATTAATTTCGTGTTTATTCTGCTGTAATGAGGTTTGGTAAGGAGCGCTGCAAGCTTACGCGAGGCTCCGCCGTTACTCCCACTGTGTCGGGAGTCATTGCTAATGCAATTAGAGAAGAATCTCTCTCGGTAGTTTCACGGTCGAAGGAGCTTCGTCATTATTTGAAGAAACCCTTCCTTCCAAATGATTCTAATATGAAGGCAATTAAGTGAACGAATGGAAAACTACATCGGCCGAGATGGAAATACACAACAGGTAAGAACAAACTGTGTCACGGAATAAGGTGAGCACTATCACTTGCATGCGTCGACGAGAATTTTATTTTAAAATCTCTTTTCCATTTTCCCATTATAAATATTAATTGAATGTATTGAAATGTAGCTATTAAATTTCGAATTAATAAGAGATTCCCGCATGCATGGATTCAAACTTCCTGTTTAGATAAAAAAAATTTCTCATGATTGATCTCAATTTATATCGTTGTTTTGGGAAATTTTTGTTTTTCTAGGTGCAATTTCGATATCCAGAACGTATGATCACCAAGGAAACGTATCCTCGGGATAAACGAAAATTGATTAAAAGACGAAAAGGATTTCCATGTTGTTTTTGAAAATTTTATTATATAACGCGAAAAAATGAAATGTAATTACTCACGAACGAAACCAACATTATTAAATCCGCAACAACGAGGCTGTATAGATTGATATTAAAAATTACTATTAATAGTTTTGCAATAAACTATACACATAATCGCTTTGGAAACCATTTGAACGACTTTAAAAACTATGATTCTTTTCTTGAAATTTATGATTCTTTTGTAATTAGAAAATCCAACTCAAGACAGTACTGATGTCATCAGCATAACAATAAAATTTGTTAATGATTTATCCGAAATAGAACTGCTCGAGGTAATTAATTATTCAATTTTAAAATAAAATATTAAACAAAATCTCAGTTATAAATTTCAAATACATATATTTTTATACAGAGTGGATACAAAAATGAGGCCCCCCCCCCTTTTAGTGTCGTAACCGAAGCAGATATGTCAATTTTGATGAATCCAGTGAATAGGAAGTTGTGGGTGACCTATCCCATGGTGCACTTTACATCATCCCAAATATGCAAATTAGGACGCATTCAAATCCTATCTTAAAAACCGTAACAGATATACGAAAAATTCCAATTGAAGACTTGTTTGGAATTCCGAACAAAACAAAAAAATATTTTCAAAATCCGACGAACGGATCACCAAGAATCACATGTTGAATTTATTAGTTACCTCCCTATGCACTTCACAAGAACATTTGAATGTTCGACATGCAAATCAATAAATTACCAAAGATTACCATAATAACATTCACTTTCATGAGGAAAAGCAAATAAAAGGAAAAGCAATTATGATTAACCTTTGGAGTAAAATTATTTATGCACTGTCGCTGTTTGTAAATTACAAATAATGGTGATTGTTGGTGATCCGTTCATCGGATTTTGGAAAACTATTTTGATTTGTTCAGAATTCCATGCTGAACAAGTCTTCAATTGGAATTTTTCGTAAATCTGTTACGGTTTTTAAAATAGGATTTGAATGTGTTCTAATTTGCATATTTGGGATGATGAAAAGTGCACCATGGGATTAGGTCACCCACAACTTTAGATTCATCAAAATTGACATATCTGCTTCGGTTACGAAAATAAAAGGGGAGGGGGGGGGCTCATTTTTGTATCCACCCTGTATATAGGCCAAACCCAATTGGCCATCTGACTGACGTAAAAAAATCTTAATATGTCGTCAGATGGCCAGTCGGCAATTGTCAGAAACAATTGATGATATGGTGCGGTGATGTCAAAACTCGATAAATTACCAATATTAGAGACTTCTTGCAACCTCAAAAGATATGCGAAATGCGAAAGGTGACATTTCGTCTTTCTCCTTTCGTATTTCGTTTTGAGAGTTTTTGCACCCGCGAAATAAGAAATGCGAAAAGAGAAATTCGAGATTTTCGATACTGCCAACATCAGGTTTTACTTCTACACTGCTCAGCTCACTCTGATATCTGATTCTCAGCATCATGGCAGCAAGGAGAAGTAAGTACTATTAAAGTTTAAAGCTATAGCTCGTGGTGGGATTTAACATTGTGTTAAACAACTGCGAAGCAGTTTCCTCGTCGGACGCTATGTTGGTTAATGCGAGGAACTTGATGTCAGAGCGTGAAGGTTGCGCGTAGCACACATGCGCGACGACACATTTGGTTACCAAAGGTGGCAACGAAATGTTTTAGAATTTTCGTATTTCGTTCGACAAAACCTGACATGACCAAACGGTACATGGCAGTCACATGACCAAAATGCCACCTATCAAATTTCGCCTTTCGTATTTCGCATAAAGTTTGAGGTTGCAAAAAGTCTCTATTCTGTTGATTTTCCACAGTTATGTTTCGCGAAAATGACTGTGGGCGTAGCCCACGAGAAAGATAGGCCCTGGCGCGAAAAAAGTCGCCTGACCATCTTAGTCCGAACAACAATGTAAAGTTCATTGTTTCCATCTTGGATTTTAATAATCAGCAATTTTTCGTTTGTTGGAAACAATGAAGGTTACATTGTTTTTTGGACTAAGATGGTCAGGTGACTTTTCTGCGCCGGGGCCTGTCTTTCTCGTGGGCTACGGACTATGGGAGAGTGACGTTGGGAATCTTCAGAGCCACCTAGCGGCGAAAGTATGCATTTCCAGATATACGTTCACTGGAGAGTTTCTATTTTCCTTGTCATTCCAAAGTTTGTACATACAATTCAAGGGTGCTGTTTATACATAACCTCTATTAAAAATCTGGATAGACTTAAAATTAATGATAATCTAGTCTAAGATTACATATATCAAATATTTAACAATTCCAAAATGCAATTCTAAAAAATCTTCAGTCTTTCCGATGAGCAATGGTTAAATTATCGTAAAATTTTGAAGTAAAATTCAAAGGAAGAAGTGATTAGAATAACAAACCGACGGATTTTCCCAAATTTTTCTGCACAGAGAATATGTGCGATTCATTAGACTAAGAAAACTAAACATTATTAATTCCGTTTTAGAGAATGATATAAATATTGAACTCTGACTTTACTAAAAATTTTCGTACTTTCCTCTTAACCTGGCGCCACGCCATAGATAACTGCGCCCGTCAGACTCCCCTCACCAACTGATACATTGTGTATGGTGCCTTCCTCATGTGAGGGTGGATAAGATATGCCTTGTGATAAGGCGTATGTCATGTAAGGGTCGATAAGATATGCCTTGTGGGGCTGATACTGCGCAAGGGTCCCAAGAACCAGTGCAGGGTTGTTTCGAAACCAGTAATGACTGCTGCAAGATGACAGCAGCAGCCGGGACCGACGGTTTTACGTGCCCTCCGAAGCACGGGGAAGGGAAGTATAGATCGTATGTTTTTAGTGTTCATCCATCCATTGACTAACCATGCCAGACGTTGCTTAACTTCACGGAACTGGCGTGTTCAATGAAAGCCCACCAGGCCATGATCTCCGCAAAACTGATATATTACCCCCTGGCCAGTGAAATAGCCCAGGGAAATAACATAGAAATAACACCGCCTATTAGGAAAAACCAGTTAAGAGAAAATTACCGTTTTCTTAAAACTATAATTTGGAATTTTTAATATTTTATGTACTTTTAAATTAGAATATTCTTGAACAACTGTATATTTACTCGGAGCAGATTTGTCAAATATTGATTTAAAAAAAATTGATACTGGGTATTCATAAGTAAAATTTGCCTACTAACCCAACGTATATAGGAAGCTGTTCATAGTATGGACATTAAACTTCTTAGTAATAATATACAGATTACAGGCCACAAGATTTGAGTTTTCCTGTGATTTCTGGTTTTGGGTTTACTTGAAACAAAGTTTATCAGGGGAACATTCTCGCATGTGTCGATCTGAAGAGACCCATATCAAGGGATGTATCAGGCATACCATGAAGATGTTCCTCCAGCCATCCTACTCTTTCAGACTGTCCTGGACACTGATGGACACCATTTTGAGCACACTTTATAGTCTGACGGACGCTACGTCCACAAGATCCAGGCATATTATATGACAGTGCAACATTTTAAAAGTGTTTCAATGGAATTGCTTATTCATAAATTTTTCTCTTTCCCATGTCCTTTGGAATGTTCACATTACGGTCCCTGTTCGTGCGAACTCTGATTGGTTAAGTAGGGAAAGTTTGATAATAACCATTCTGTATAATTATTATTATAAAATTATTTTGAAATTTTATGATTCAGGTTGTATTAATGGTTTGTAGCTTATATTTGTCTCTTGATTTATTTGTAGCCTGCTGCGCTCCATTCCCAATTACATCAGCGGTGCAAACGGTGGAAATTTTATGCAAAGCGGTCACTCAACAAGTTACTCAACAAAGCGTTAATCGTCAACCAATATATAAAGAGCATGCATTATTGATTATTTCTTTATTAATTATCGTGCTTTGCGTAATTGTTATCTTATTTGTAAATTTTGAGTAGCCCTAGTTATGATAAATAAACGCTGTCATACTCCTTGTTAAAATTTGTTTAAAGTATACCGCAATTAAAGCCAGTGAATATTATCATTTTTCCGCTAGTGCGTGTTGCTTATTTTAAAGATGGACAGCTAATCAATACTTTTTGGAAACGAAGCTTTGGTTACGTGCTTATACAACCATCCTTGTGATGCTGCTACGTATAACCAACTCTCAACTTTAGAACGTTCAGGATACGATTTTTCAATTTACAGGATATTAAAATATCCCTACAATGTTTTACTGACAGCATAAAAACTTTTTGAATGAATTTGCCTTATTCTTGTAGTTTTTTGTGTGCTGAATTCGAATTTGCTTTCAGATTTTTTTATTATGTCACTTTTCCAAGTTAAGCACGTAGAGACTGCAATGTTAAAGTAACGGTTGTGAAGAGAAGCAGCTGCAATGTTAATGTACCTATATTTTTGGGCCATAAGGAAATTTATCAGGCCCCAAACTCTGATTAATTTTAAAGGTTTTATTGAAAACAAAGAAATCTGTGGGTGATAGAATAAAACTGAGGTCAGATACGGATTCAGCACAAAAAAGCATAAGAATCATCTTTTAACGTTAAAAATGTTTTTAAACAGTTAATTTTTGTTGATCTCTGTTTTTATTGGAAATGATAGAGGGAATAGAGCATCAGGCATCCTTTTGCGTTTATTTTACCAAACATTCGTTAAATTAGGTACTATAAATTATGTATCAAAGAAAATGTTTTTATCTCATAATAAATCAAATCAAAAAAAAAAGCTAGAGGGTGATTATAATTCTCCTCTTTTTCGTTTTCATTGTCAACACAATATAAGAACAGATCTCGACTCCAAATTCAGCTGTTGCTGTCACAATCAATTGAAGGAGAAAGAAAAAGTGTGGTTCTTCTGCTTTTTACTTAATTTGACTCTTTACCTTTATTAAGATAATTTCTTATACGTGTATGGTTGGTAAGAAAAGGCAGAATTCTTTAACAGATATTATAAGGTATTTTCGATACTTTAAATATAAATTATTAAAGTATTTTCAATTCTTTATCTGCTTCGTGATATTAAGATATGGGTCGTTCAAATGAGTTCAGCGATTTCCAACGCGGAGCCAGTTGTGCAACAAGTCAGTCCGTGAGATTTTCAAGAGTCTTCAAAAACCCCGTAAACCGTAGGCAATGTGATTGCAAAGTGGGAGCAATAACAGTGCAATCACGAACTGGTAAACCAAGAAATCGCCAGACAGAGATCGTCGAGTGCTTGAACGTGTGACTCGGAGCAATCCGCTGAAATGATTGTTACAGAGTTCTGAACTTCTGCTTACTTTGTTGCTAGCGAAGTCACCATTTGTGGGAACTCCATTCCCTGCGTTTCCACGGTCATGCTGCTGCTCACAAGGCCTTCATCACTGACAACAGTTCCAGACGACGTTTTACTGACATAGCCTACAATGATAAGGGATAAGGCTACGCTACTGATGCCAGGTATAAATAATACCTCTTTTTCAGTCCGTTTCTGATTGGTTGAAAGAGTTTTATTCATTTACACATGTGCCAGTTTCCTTTTTCTTTCGTGCTGGGCACTATAGTAGAAAATCACTCTTTGCATAAAGAAAGCAAAAGCATAAAACTCGTAAAACGGGAGAGAAAAGTTCATGTGTGGAACACTATCTGGACACAGTAAACTGAAATATTCACGTCTATAACAACAAACGCACGAAATCGCATTTATTAATTACTTGTCTTGCACTGTTAGTGAATACTGAATAAAATTAAGCAAAACCATGACTAAATTCTAATACGATCATTCCCTCACTTCCAACATCGATATTTGAGCTAAAAACAAAACGTTACGCCATTACAGAAATTTGCACGTCATTTTTTTGTTTTTGAATTAACGAACTAATTGAGCTAGATAATACAGCGAAGTATAATGGCGCTATCTGATACCAAACATTCAATATATTTATTAATATCTCCTGTAATAAAGATTATATATATATAAAAATTGTTGCTCAAACTACAAGGGTCAGGTGACTTTCAGTACCGTCGCGTGCTTCAAGCCTTAATCACCGAGAGAGAAGGCCTCCCCAGTGAAAGCCGGCTCGGTGGCCGAGAGGGTTAAGGCGCAGGTCTCTCCGCTCTCGAAACAAGCGAGTCGTGGGTTCGAATCCCGCCGAGGGCATGGATGTTTGTGTTTGTTTGTCCCTGCTCATTATTATCATCCTATCATCATCATTTCATAACTCTAGTTAAAGAACTAGAAAAAATCGGTTGTCAAACAATCACGTTAACGTGATCTCCTGAGTACCTACACACTGTGCATTAGTTGGTATGTAGCGGCCATACGCTAAATATAAATCCGCAGTGAAATGTAATACATTGTTACATATCATAGATAGGGCCGTAGCCCACAAGAAAGACAGGCCCTGGCCAACGCCTCCTAAAGAGAAAGCCTCTGCACGGAAACCGTCATACATTGTAACGGCCGAAAGGTGAGCAGGGGGAGGAGAACAGGCTTGTAACGCCAAATCGGCCATTACAACATCACCATAAGAAGTGCAAATCCAGGGGTTATTATTGGTAGAAATACGAATAACGATGCTTTACTTAAATGATGCAACAACGAGGCTAACGAGAAATACTGGCTCCGGCACTGAAAAGTCACCTGATCAAAATAGGTAGACATTTTTCAGTGTTTCTATTGTATAAAAAAATATTGTGGTTTTTCCCTATTGTTTTAAAAATATTATGGGTTTTTATACTATTTAAATTATTACATTTAATAAATATATTATTGGTTTCTATAATCCATCCAGTCTTAGTTTGCGCGAAATGTGATGGCCGTTTCAATTGTTGGACATTGTTACAACAAAGATTAAAGAATACATAACAATAGGAGGTGCTCTCGATGATCACAGAACGACCCCATTTGCTATCCACTAACGCTGCCTGCATATTTCTAATTTATATATCCTTGTAATAATATTACTGTATAATCAACAGTAGCTATACCGAACTTTTATAATACATCTTGTAAAGGAAATGCTCACAACTCACAAAACTTCAATAGATATACCTTATTTAAATCTCGCATAGGTTGACTAGTAATATGTGTTTCTTTTCGTACTAACAAAAAAATATATAATATTTATTAAAAATTAGAAACACTTTCAGTGATCCTATTATATGATTATTTTAAGTGGACATTACGCTTATAAAAACTTTCGAGTGAAGCTAACTTATTCATTGTTGTTGCCTTGAAGCATTTACCTTACATCATTAAAAGTGTCTTTTGTATAATTAATAAACGAAGTGAATTAAAATTCAAAATTAATATGCGAAGCCTTATATAAATCAAAAATAACCAAAGGAAAATATAACATCAGCATTGGAATATTCCAGTTCTAAATTAATTTCTCTTAAAAAGGCTTCACAAATCAATTTTGAGCGTTTCAAGCATTGTCACTTCAGCTTTTCCATCCCTGCAGGTACTCGAAAATGCTAATAATAAAAATCAAACATAAAAAAATAGAAGCTAAATGACATTTACACTTCGCTGTCTGAGCTTTAGGCATCTTTCATGAAACAGAGCCAGCAATTCAATAACACTAACTCGGAACGTATGGAATTAAAAAAAATAGAAGATTCTTTATAAAATTCTATTCTTACGTGCACTTAGTAATAAAAGAAGAAGTGTGCGTCTTAAAAAAATTTCAGGACACTGAGCTTTATTAACGTTAACAATTTGGTTTCACTCGTTTCTCATCGGTTTGTTTTAATTCCATCTCATTAAATTCCTACAACTCAACCTCGTAATAAACAGAGAGCATCGATTTCTTTGTCAATAACGGAATGATTAATGTGGCTTCGAATGACGCGGCAGGTGGAGGAAAACGAACAAACTCCAGTTTGTAAAGAAAGATTTTATATGTGTGTATTCTTTTCATGTCTCATGCAAAATAAATTCAAAATGATTTAGCTACGAACCATTTTGACATTAACTTTAAAAAATTTATTTTTCAATATACTAAAATTAATTTCTACTCAATAAGAGCGACTGCGTTTCCCCTCTAAGATTGTTTTATTACGAGCAGAACAGATTATAATTATAAACAAATCATATTCCTCTGTAAACTTACTCGTAAAATACTAAATAAATCCTACACGAAACGAGCCTAATGAATTGAAGAAAAAAAAAATTAAAACAAAATCAGACTATAATATTGTGAATGTGACTGTGTTAGTGTCACAACTTTTAATTAAATAACTAGCAGAGTAACGTCAGTTGTGGTACAGGAAAGAGGACGGGAGACAAATACGATTTTTAGATAACTATTTTATTCAGCACAACAACTTTTGTGAGAATATTATTAAAGAACAATTTAGGAATGCAAATTGGTCCTTTTTGCTTAAGTCAAGATTCTTCATTAAATTAATAATTTAATTATTTCGATTACTTTAAATAAAGCTTCTACTAGTTCCAAATGAAATATAAAATCAATTTCAGCAAGGTTATATAAACAGTTGAATTCGATTAAGGTAACTTACACTGTGTGAGTTTGACGTTCCGAAGGGGTTCACAAACGACGACACGCTGCCTACCAAGCGCGGTAGGCCGAATGAGGCCTCATCGACGCTACCGGATAGCTGAGCAAAAAAGCAGGGACGCCGCTGGCCTGTAGAATCCTCCGGATACGTGGGAATGTGAAATGCTTCGGGGGCAGGAACTACGGCTTCGTCCAAGGTTAGCAGGGCGAATGCTCGGTCTAAATTCGAGTTATCCTCCGGAGAACTAGCTGCAGAAATGGCAGCACGCCGAGAGCTATCCGCATTTGAACGGGGCATGATGGTTGGTGCCAGACGGGTGGGTGCTCAATATCAGATGTAGCCAACACCCTGCAATTTCCCCACACAACTGTTTTAAGGGTCTATCGAGAGTACACCCAACGAGGGGTTACAACCCATGTCGGACAGCGGACGGGCCGCCCACGCCTCATTTATGACAGAGGTGTTCGCCGGGTCGCCCGGCTTGCAACTGCTGACCGAAGGGCGACAGCGGGCCAAATCACCTTGCGGTACAACCAGAGACGTCCCACAACTGTATCCGTGACGACAATTCGGCGAACCTTGGCAGCTGCACATCATCGGCAACGCCTAGCCTGGGCCAACCAACATCGACATTGGACCGCTGAGGACTGGCAAAGGGTTGCCTGCTCCGACGAGTCACGGTTTCAGCTGTATCGGGCCGATGGTGGTGTCCGTATCTGGCGCAGGCCACACGATGCCATGGACCCCGCTTATCAGATGGGGACCACTCAGACAGGTAGAGGCTCTATACTGGTTTGGGGTGTTTTCTCGTGGCATGCAATGGGTCCATTGGTGCATCTGACATCCACTCTGCGTACTACTTCCTACGTCGATCTGATTGGGGACCACCTGCACCCCTTCACGACAATGCTTTGGCCTCCAAGTTCCCCAGATTGCAATCTCATTGAACATTTGGGGGAGGTCATCGAACGATCTGTCAGGTCGTCACCAACACAACTGGTAAATGCAGCATCGTTATGGAGTGCAGTGGAGACGGCATGGCTTGCAGTGTCTGTGGATGTGTTCCGGGGACTGGTAGACTCTCTTCCAACGGGTCGCCGCCGTTATCCGGGCCAGAGGGGGCCCAACACGTTATTAGGCAGGTGTGCCATGTCTTTTGGTTAGTGAGTGTATATTCCTTGCATTTCGTCATATGGGACAACATATATGAAACTTGAATTTTTAAACTTTGAAACATTTTATTAGGTCATGTTTTCTCACACCATAATGATGTCGATTATTGTTAACAACTGGGCGGTGGAAGTGATGAAGAATAAGAACAACACAGCCAGGAAGACATGTCTTAATTATTGGGTATTTATATTATTTTTAGCAAGAGCAGTTTCTGAAGAACAATAGAAGTGCAAATCATGAAGACATAACAACTAATCAGTTTTAATGTCAAATTTTATTTTTATTATTGATTGGAATGAATTGTAAGGATGATATGTAAATTGCAAACATCTCAGCAATCTGAAGGAATTCCCAGTTTTCTTTAGTTTGTGTTCTTATTCATTTTCTGTCTTTCTTTGACTTTAGTTTTATTTTTCTTCTAGAAATTATTAGTGATGAATTGAATTCTTAATTGCATATTTGCTCTTTAATATTTTACTCTTGAATCATTTTGCTTGTTCAGCATAACTGCAGTAGCCATGCCGAGAAATTATTTTCAATTAGTTCATGAAATGATTACTTGATTCCTCCGCTGCCATTTTTTGTTTTTCCATTTAGTGATTTATAATAATAAAGGGAAGGGATTACTCAAATATCACTCAATAATGAGTAGAAATTAATTTAGTTTAAAATGCCTGCTTCTTATTCTAAATTAATACGCCCTCTATACTTCTCAAATTGTCATTTCATAATGACGCTTCGTTCTTGGATGAGGAGCGCTAATCATTAGCTAAATTAGTCGTTACTGCACAGACATTATAGCAAACATTCTACTGAAAATTTAAGTGTAAACCGAAGCTCCCAAATTACAAACATTTCTATAATTTTTGGCTGCCTGCGTGTTTGAAGCTTTTCTTTGATAATCAATTTTTCCCGTGAGATTTTCGGAAAACTTTGTTGTATTTCTGTTCACTTCGCTAAAATTGTCAAAATATTCCTGCGAGAGTTTGTATGCATCATCATCCTATGTTAAAGAATAGTCCGCGAAGGAGCACTTTCTAAATTTCTCTGCATGTTTGACGTTTTTTGCGAACGATTTTCATTTGAAGAAATCTGGATATTAAATAATAACTAGTGAATTTCACGTCGCTTAGTCACTCAGAATGAGGAATAAGATGTTGACATTTTCTTCTGTCGCTAGTGATTTAAAAATATAAAGCTTGATGTTGCTATTACCTCTCCACGAATCAAAAATACATTGGACAGCTTAAGCTCTGCAATTTTAAATGAATTTTTTAGAAATATATCTCGTCCACCTTCCTATTCAATAACACTGTCCACCTGAACATTGCGAACATTACCCTATGCACCGTAAAAGGATTATGCATAGAATAAACATGTTCGGGGTCTCTTCAAGAGCGCAGTTCAAATCGGAGGCTAAAGAATTGTAGAAGCCGTTGGAGTAGTACCCATCCAGCGCTACAGGCATCACAGAGGGATTGTATAGGCGCTTCTCAATGTCGGCGGTGATGCATTTTTCTGACTGGTTTCAGCGGGTGTTACGGGCGAATTTCATTCGGATGCCTCTTATTTTCTTCCTTACTATGCAAAAAATTTTTCACTTAACTTTTCTTCGTACACGAAGCAAAATGTTTTAAATGATTTTTTTCCCCTTAAAGAAGCACCTTGAAGCGATTTCACAATGGGAAAAGAAGATTTATGCTTTTTGCGAACGAATGTTAAGTTTGCTGTTTGAATATAAAAGTAACGAATTTAAATATTAGAAGGTTAAAATACAAACGCTAGAATCCCACTTTTAAAACTTTTTCTTATAAAGTATTTATTTGAAATATTTAATATTGGTTAAGTAAAATATAAAGTGGTAGGTATTAAATACTTGAGAAATTTTTTGCTGATCTTGCTATCGGAATTGTTAAATTGGTGATTTCTGTACATAAAAATTCAAAGATTTAATATCCAACTATTGAAATAACTAAGATGTAATATATGTGAATGGTGGTAAAAGGAAAAAAAAGTATTTCAACTCAGAATACAAATCCCTTACTCTTCATGCCAAAGCATACATTTAGATTCATACAGTTATCCATGCACATTGATTTTGTGTCTAAATTCAATTTCTGTTGGAAGACTACATTGAAAAAAATTAATTTATTAGTAAATGAAACTTAAAAATCGTTGAATTATTAATTAGGTGACAGGAATTGAATAAAATAGGTAAGAAAATTAAAAAAAAAAACTACCGAAAAGGATGAAGCCTTCTTTTTTCTCTCCTTTTATGTTTTCTTTTTTCACTCCTCGTTTTGCTGAGAGCAGAGCCACAGTATAATCGATGAAGTTGCTGCTTCGTTTATTGCTTGAGAGCCAGTGTGAACGAACCAATATGCTGGTAGGATGTTTGAAAAAAGAGTGCAAACATTTGTTCAAACGATAGGTCGCAAAATGTTTTTATAGAGGAAGGTCGTACTGTCTTCTCATCCTCTCAATACATCCCATCGAATCAAATACACTAACTTTATCAATACTTTTCCGATAATAAATATATATACGAATATATTTTTATATGAGCAAATTCAGAATGATCAGTTTTTTTTGTGATAAGGTGCAGTTCAAAAAAATATAGTCAGTGAATTTTATTGAAAATCAACAAAATGGGTTATTTCCCAATGAAATCACTTTAACAGCGAATTTGTATGAAAACAACTGAAAATATTCTGACACTTGTATAAAAATATAATAAGAGCATTTATTTAATAATACTGCCAGCAATATGAACGGTTTTATTTACATCATAATGGCAGAACCATTCCGTTTATGAACCAAAAAGTTTGTTTTCTATGTCAAATAATGCAACTTAATAACCTGTATAACCTCCTGCCTTTCACTTTAAAAACACGACCTGTTAAAGATTTGATAAAGGAAATTAGACAGTTGCTGTTAATTTCTTCCCAACATTTTGTAGTCGCCTGTCTTACCTCCAGCATTATACACTTCTAGCCAATTGCACCCATACATTTTCCATCGGATTGAGATCGAACAGTTGAAAACACACACACTATCATCAAGAAACCAATTTCATGTTGGTTTGGCAACATGAATTGAAGCATTCTCTTGCTGAAACATGAAGAAAACTTCTCCAATTTTCTCAGCAACTGGTAGCAAATACATGTTCAGCATTTCCCAAGACTTGGTGGCATTCATATGTCCAGAAGAGACAAGGATTTCTGTCTTTCTATTGCCCCCAAAGCAGCCCACACCATCACCGATCCCCACGTTGTTGTTTCCAACACCTATATGGTTGGAAAGGTCTAACTGAACCATAAAATTAAAAAGGTAAAATTGTGCTAAAATCTTCATAAGATGAGCTTTTCAGAAATGTATAATATTTTATAACTATTCATACAAAATTTCTTCTGGAAAATATTTCATCCTCTTTTCGAACATCATGCTAGTAACGACTCCAATCGTCTGGCCCGTTAAGATTTAATTTTTTTTTCATTACTCCACATTACAGCGTTTCATTTTCAACCTACCTCATACAATCCTTTGTTCGCTGTAGTCTGTGCTGTATTCTTTGTGCGCTTTCTTCTTTTTTGATATTTCAGCATTCCAGATGATCGAATACAGCGAAAAATGGTGGAGGATGACACATTTATTTCTGGTTGAGATGCATTTTGTCTTGAACATACATTGAATTACTCATTTGCTTGATTATTGTTCATTTTTGACGACTGATTAAAGCATGAGGATGACCAGGAGACCTTTTCTTATCATAATAGTCCTTTAAAGTTTTTTTTTTCAACAATATGATCGGTTAATTGAAGCTGCAATTTTTCGCATTGACATGCCAGCTTGGTGGAAAGCATCAGTCTGTCCTTTCTCAAATGTTAGTGAATTTTTCTCTCCCATGATCACCTTTATTGATAAGTGTGCTCTTTGCAGTTGCGTTGACAAAAACAGATACAGAAATATGCAAATGACGATAGTGTAAATTAGATGGAGCAAGGGCGAGCCGCAGATAAAAATCATCTTAATTACAGCGACCATTAATAAACAAAAAAAGAGTTATCATATTTTTTATGAAAAATGACAAAGATGTTTTATTTACACAAAGTTATTGTTAAATTGATTTCATTGGGAAGTAACCGATTTTGTTGATTTTCAATAAAATTCATCTGGCTCTATCTTTTTGACTCGCATCTTATATAATACATTTGAATATTTTTATTTCATTATTTCAATAGTTATCGAAATACCACTTGAATTTTAGATGTTAAACTTTATCAGAATATGTAAATAAAATTTTTATAAATTTTAAATGTGACTTAATATTGGTAGAATTTCTAGCGATAATTATTGGCCTTAAAATAAAGATATAAAGAGCAACGGTTAGATTAATTTTTCATTAGCATGTAGTCCTTTTTTATCATTTAAGGCTGAAGAAAGGAAAGGGCACGATTAATGTTGTGTGAAGAGTTAATATTGAATATCTCTTAACCTTTTAAGGTTGCCTAGAAAGCATCAGCATACATTTTTAACGTTTTGCCTAAGAGAATTTTAAAATTTAACCCCAAACATAAATTCATTCGTGGGTTTTGTAAACGAGGCTTAACTTTGTGGGGTGGATCTTAATGTTTACATAATTTGCAATTACTGTTGAGTAAAAATCTCTACTTGGTTTAAGGGGGAGGAGTAAAAAGCTTATCATGAATAGTGCATTCTTAGCCGCCTCAAAAGAAAGCGAGAGCTGATTCATTATTTATCTCTTCGTGACATAGCAAGAAAGCTTTTATCTTCAGTGTCAGAACTTATCCTTTCATTCGAGATAGGGAGCGACACTTGTTTATTGGCGCCTTCGAACTTTTCCTGGGTTTGACTTCTGGTGACAAATGTTCCATTTCCAGATTACGGTGGAAGAATCGGGTGCTTTCGATCTGAAGAGGTTAAAGTAATATTTATATCCTACATTATAAACGCAAAGGCAATTCATTTTTCTAATTGAATATATTACTTCATACTAACAAACCTTTTGTTTACTTTATTATGAAAACCAAATTTCTGTTTTAACTTTGTTTTTTTTCACGTTGGTTAAATTTACACTTGTGTTCAAAAGTTAAGCATAATCAATACCAGTATTAGTTATTTCATAAACCAACTTTCAGAAGGAGGTGAAATTGGTAGTCGTGTACAACGGCACGTTGCAAGTGCAATAAAAGACAAAACTTTTTAATTAAATTTGTTTATTTCATAAAAAAGAAGTTTATGAAAACAGAGAAAAAGAACATGGTTTTATGCCCACGAAACTTGGGGAAAATGATGCTAATATGGGATATGGTTACCCGTAGCGGCCAAGCACGCCATGCTTTCAATGAGTTTGTTCTAGAGCTGGGTTGGCAATAAGTCCCGTTCCTGGCGAGGAGCAGTTTTCAGCTCTGGGATAGCCACTTGTGGAGGCTGACGGGATGCAATTCGTCTCCCTAGTGCATCCCACGCGTGGTCAATCGGGTTCATATCTGGAGATCTTGTTGGCCACTCCATGCGTTAGATATCCTCACTTTGCCGAAAGTCCTCCAGCAACAGAGCTCTGTAGGGACTTGTAATATCGTCCATGAGATAAAATCTGGACTCACGGCACCTCTGCGTCTCTATATCTCCGAACGTTAGCCGTACCTTTGCCAAAGATATGGAGCTCTGTGCGTCCGTTTAGCTTATGCTTCCCCAAACCATAACTCCACGACCGCCATTACTGGTTCTTTTCCTGGATGTTTTTGGATTATAATGGGTTCCATGTTCTCTCCAGATAATGGTTCGACGAGAATCGCTTTGTAATCTGAATCGAGCCTTATAACTTGCAGGGGTGAGCGGACATAAGCTGCCGGGCGTCTGGCATAATGACCAGCTTTCTTTAGCCTCCGGTAAACTGTTTGTTTGGAAACTCCGATAATCGGTTTGTTTGGAAACTCCGGTAATCGGTTTGTTCCTGAGGCGGCTGCATGCTGGTTAGACAACTGGCTGGTAGGTAGGGTCCTCTGACGTCTTGCAATTAATTGCATATACCTTGGGCGAACTTGCAATGTGTCTAACATCTCCGGTGTCTTGAAATCGTCTCCAAAGTCAAGATAGCAAAGAGTGGCTAATGTGGCTTGCAAGAATGTGTAATGTGACCTTATGGCTTACTCTGGTGTATTTATTGCACACTGTATAAATTTGCATTTCTGAGATATTTCGCGTGTAGTAATTTCTGAGTGTAGTAAAATTGAAAAATAAAAATTGATTATGAGAAAACTGGTTTACAGTTTATTTCCAGAATTATTATTTTCTCGATATCATACACAAATTTGTCGAGGTCACATGCACAACGTGATCTCTTCGCTCGTTAGCTTTTCTTACGGGAAAGGGGCATACTTTTTTTTGTATATGCAATTGAAAAAATATAATAATGAAGATCAGTTTGTGAGCTGACCAATTTAATGATCTAACCTGTCAACGCAGATAAAAGTGGATAAAATGCTTACTTTAAATGAACAGAAAAAATGAAATATTCTGAAAACACTAAGCTTAGTATGGCTGGAAAATATTGTCGTTTTTTTTAATTATATAATTTTGTCGCTTGGTCTGGAAATAAAAATCTTCATGTTATATAGGGTATCACAGTAGAAGGTGCAAGGCGTACAGGGGAAAAAGTGCATAATGGGAAGTATCTATATTTACTGCTTATTTTCGTGTCCCCTAGTCAAGATGGCGAATTGATCGGTGAATAATCCTTGCTTTGCGTACATTCCTCGAGGGTAAATTTGTTTTGCAAGTGCAGAGAACATTTCGATTACACTTTCAGAATACTCTGAATGGTTTTATCCTATCAAGGAACACGATAATAAAGTAGATTGAACAGTTTAGTTCTACTTGAAGTAATCAGTTCGTGGCACTACAAGCGTATAGTCAAACTAAGATCTAGAACCCTGAGTGGAATGACCGATTAACAAAAAAAAGGGAGTACGGGTGAAAATCCCAGAACGGGAGAAGGAGGAAATTAACCCATTTCTAATAATTTGTTGCAGGAGAGCTTAGGTCTCTCCGAACGTTAAAAGGAAAGAAAAGTGAAAATGAACCACTGACTGACGTAAAATTCACTGACTTTTCGTTCCCCATCCAAGGAATATAATCCGTGCTCCCTTTTTATGTTAATCGATCCGTGCACTTAGGGCTCTCGATCTTACGGCTTAACTATATTCTAGTATCAGTAGGGCGAAGCGAGTGAGACAGGCAGTGTCATTTGAGTTCAAATCGCTTTGCTTTGAGTCCTTGTTTGATTCAGAGCCTTTGAATATTCCTCAAGGAAGATATTACCGTATATTGAATTTTCAACTGAATTCAAACAAAATATTCATACCCTGCAGGAAATGATATCAAATGATAATCTTACCCTTCTACGCTTTTGTAATACTTTTAAATACCGTGGGTTTCAAAAGTTCCCGAACGCAGGAGATGACTTTCCCTACATAACGTACTGTTGTGCAGGTATGCTGAAGGGCTGGTAGACAGGAGCCATTGTCTCTCAATCTCTTTTTTTTAATTAATGGATGCCTCCAGTGGTTACTAATCCCGCTATTTATTTTACATAAATGTAAATACGAGAATATGAGAGTGAAATAAAAGGTTAAAGTAAAAAAATATTAGAAGTTTTATTTATAAAAACCTACGGTATACGATATTCGTCTATATATATAACCGGCCAATGTCATCGCTATGTTGCCAAGGTTACGTTTACAATGTTTGTATCAGCATTGTTTGATGGCATTTTTATATCAGCATTGTTTGATGGCGGCATTTTTATGAAATTCAATTCAAATTGTTTCGTGGGACGAACTCACATGGTCTCCTTTATTTATAGTTTGTGATTAATTGATGAGATATATATGTGTAGTAAAGATTTAGATAAAAATTGTTGCTCAGACAATAATGATCAGGTGACTTTTCAGTTCCGCCGTGTGCATCCAATACCGCCTAAAGAGGAAGCCTGCTCACGGAAAAATCATACAGGGACAATTTCGGGCTTATTA
>JAHWFO010039269.1:1315414-1402451 GCA_023313115.1 Rhysida immarginata
TGTATTATTTGGTAAATTTTATTGAGTTACACTGTGGCGATTCTATGCATTTGTAGTTCAGTATAGCGTAAGGTCGATTTTAACTAACTACGTGCTGTGATTCGTTTCTTGAATTTGAAGAGAAAAAGTGCTATGCATATTTACGCTGAGATTGGCAATGACCGTCCGTGAAAAATTGCACAACGCATTTTGCATTTTTATTTTGACCTGTGACGTTGCTTATGCATGTGAATGCTACTATGCAAAGTGCAAACACATAATAATGGCGAAAAATATACAAAAAAGAAATGAAAAAAAAAATGACAGGAATCGAACCCGAACCAGGAAATCACAGAGCCTCACGTTAACCACTGCGCCACCGCTGTTAAAATGAAAACCTTTTTCCCCACTTGACTTATCTGATACTGCAATAGTAAACGTAAAATATTTTATGTTTTTTCTCCGAAACGAAAGGCCATTGATTCAAATCCGTGATGACATGTGCGTGTGGTCCTCTTGTATGATGCTGAGTAAACAAAAACTATAAAAATAATCTTCGAATAACGTTTCTTGTAAAGGAGGCAAACGATCATAGAATTTAATGAAGAGAAGAAGAAATCTTTCTCCACATCATCAAGCCCCCAGTCTATACAGTGAATTAATTGCGCAAAGGTAAGTTAATTCCCTGCTTAAATTAACAGGAAATTCTCAAAGTTTGAAACCGCATAGAATTACTTAAGAATCGCTGGAATATATTTTTATCTTACTTAATTAAGGTTCTATGTAAAATTGCAAATAAGATTCTCAAAGATGTACAGAATAAAAGAACAGATTTTATTCCCTTTTGTGTGTCTGTGGTCAATTGTACATTATCAGAATATTTTATTTCTGTGTGTGTGGACGGTTTCTTAATTTATTAATGTAATAGTATTATGAACCCTTTTTCATCCACCGGATAAGAAAGATTTTCTATTAAGATTCAATTTCTCAGCAATCTATTTCGATATTGTAAATTAATAAGTTTAATAATTTACTGATACAGAAATTAAAAGAGGAAATTAATCTTTCTGTTTTTTTTTTCATTTATTTTAAAGCAACAATTTCAATTAACTTTACCGGTTCTCAAGAACTCATTTCCTGGGGATAATACGCCAACATTTTACGAAATGATTTCCCAAGAACCGCTTCACTGTTGTAAAAAATATTTCAATTAGGGTTTTATAAATTAACAATTTTTTAATTACTTCAATTTTTAGAGAATGGACTTGTAAAAGCACATTTTGTAAATATTTTCGCAGATCATTACTTCAATTTTTAAATGCATTTTCATTATTTTTTTGCCGGCCAGGTGGCCTAGAGGGCTAGGGCGTAGGCTTTCTAGTTCTCGAGTCTGCCTGGTCGTGGGTTCGAACCTCGCCGTGGCATGGATGTTTGTGTTTGTCCCGGGCTGAGTACAGATATAACTTGTGTAAAAGGCGCAAAATGACCTTATAATCGACGCTAAAAATTCTAATAAACCAACTAAATCATTGTTATTTTTCTTAGAAGCAATACATGTATTTAATTCATTTTAGTGGAAATTCGAGAAAATGATAATAATTATATAAGAGTAGGAGTTGAATAATGTATAATTAATTTAAGAAAATGACAACTCCATTTTAATTCAAAGAAATAGAAATAAAATAAATAATAAAATCCCGAAAACTGAAGATGGGATAAAAATCCCGAAAACGTTTTTCATAATTCATTCCAATTTTGTTATCAACGTGCTACTGATCATCGGACTTTCACGTAGATTTTCTTCTCCTGTTTACTGTGTTCTTTCTGTCTTTTCGTGTAAAATTTCTTCACAAGACCTTCTTTTCATCTGTGTTTCGTCTACACAAGCTTCGTTTCATCCGTGTTTCGTCTTCTTCATTATTTGTATTTCTCCACATCGGGTGATTTTTTTAACTGTTTTTATTATTTATTTTATTTCTATTTCTTTTAATTAAAATGGAGTTATTATTTTTTAAATTAATGATAATAATAGCCAATTTTTTTCTTGAGTGAATAAATTCTTTTTATATATATATATATATATATATATATATATATATATATTATACGCTTTTATTCAACTTGCTTTTCTGTAGGTTTGTGTGTCCGTCAAATCTTGTAACCAATATTAAACCAACTTCCCAATAAGATAGAGAGTTGAAATTTGATACACATACACAGGACTGATGACCATGCATATTAAAGGAAGCATTTTCCAAATCGGTTCACTGGCTCGTGTTCCAGGGTTTCCAGATTGGGCTACAAGTAGCGAGTTGGGCTACTTTTGAAAGCCTGACGCGACTATTTTTTGTCTGTCCGCGACTTTTTGGGCTACTTTTATAGAAGATTGGGCTACTAACTAGAAGTGTGGGCTATTTGAATATATATTTTTATTTATGCGCCAAAAACTTATTAAAATATTAGGGCTGGACTTTAGTTGAGTTAACGGAGGCAGCCGCTAGAGAGCACTCGGTAACAGAAACCCAAGGCCAGCTCTGTCAACTCCGCAGAAAAAGAAATAAGAAAAAAACCAGACCAGTAATATCCAAACCTGAGCGAGAACGGACCGAAAATTTGGACAGGAAATCGAGAGAAAGGCAAAAGTTACCAGGATCGTGGAGGGAGAACTGTTGCCCATGCTCATTTATTATCATGCAACCATCACAGCATTTATTATCAGCTAGTGCATAACGATAAATTTTAAACTTTCAACATTATCTTTGAGTATTTCGTTGATTTTTTTTTTATTTTTTATAATGTGTACAAAATCCATAGATATGTTTCAGTTTAGTTCTTATATTAAGAATTATGTTAGAGATTGATTCAGTGATCCCAAATTTTTTAAGTTCATCATTTACATCGGCAATAGTACATGCTGAAGGGCTAGTGAAATGCAGCCTCTTGAATCTGAGGTCTAACAGAAAAACATCTGCTATGAGATGTACTTAGTCCGTTTTTCCGAGACGCTCATTTATGAGCCCCTGAAAATTGCTTTTGAGATCTCTCCAGCAATTGTTGTTGTCATTGTCTGGGAAACTGACACTCTTACGCAGTTTATCAACGATATAACTTTACTGCCTGTTAAATGGCATTCATAGGAAGCTTCAGCAGTGGCCTGCTTGAAATGGTTTAGCAATTGCGAACAGTCCATCACAGTGTCCAAGTCTATGCCATTAATCGATGCCACAGCATGAAGTAGATCTGTCAATGCAGCCACCACAGGTTTGTAAGCAATGCAAAACGTTCCAACATTAGGAATGTCGAATGAGAATAAAATTTATAAAATTTATAAATTTTTTAGAATACCCTAGTTAGAGCGTTTTAGGAGTTTCTTTTGTAAATGTACAAAATACATGGTTACCTCACCAAGTTCGCTAACGTTTCTGAGAATTAGCTGTTGGTTTCAATTGTCACGACGACAATTTTATAGTCAAGTACTTCTCTTTTATTCATTTTTGGAAATATATAAAGTCTAAAGCCTTTAAAAAATTAGAGGATCATAATGCACTGCGCGTATGATCAAATAAGGCAGAGCATAAAAATTGTGCTACTTTTATTTAAAATTCGCTACTTTTTGCCGTTCGGCTCGCTACTTTCCGAAATTAAAATCTGGCAACCCTGTCGTGTTCTAGGGCACCAATTCATTTCAGTCGTCTCTTCATAAGCCGGACGAACGATTGTTATACGAATTGCTTAATTGTTTCGACCAAACAATTAGTTTTTCAAATTGTTGACGTCGGCTTGAAGCAATGACGTATATTAAAGATAGACTCCGAATCTTATTGTTAACAGCGGCAAAAAGTGAAGCAAATTGAGCCATGATAGTTCTGGGCAGGAGTGAGCCGTGGAGTAATTAGCTGTCTGGCTGCTTTGTTTTTGAAGATTTTGGACCCGAGGAATTATTAATTCAAAACCATTCCTCAAAGTTAAACTGCGTACAATTGTACAAACAGATAAGAAAAAGGATCAGGAATCATTTTCCAGAAAAATAAATCAAAAATACGTAACTAAAATGAGAATACGTAACTGAAAGACAATCGAAACGAAATTGAAATTGAAACGCTGATCGAAAAATTGTTTATAAAATATAATAAAATATTTCAAATACAAAGTAAACGAAAAGATAAACTTATCATTCCGTGATCGGCGTGTGAAAGAATTATTAATCAGCTACTCTCGTGTTTAGCCATGTGTTTTGCATCATCTTCACTCACTTTCAGCCATGACAGTTCTGGGCATGGAGTTTCCCAATTTGCTTCAAGTTACAACAATCGGATTCGGAGTCTATCTTTAATATACGTCATTGGCTTGAAGTAACACCTCCTAAAGAGAAAGCCTCTGCACGGAAACCGTCATACATTGTTACATCATCATAGTAGTGCAAATTCAGGGATTATTATTGGTAGAAATTGGTTGCTTGAAGCAACACCACCTCTACCAACACCACCTCTACTCAAAGCCTGATAGCGAAAACGTCATACATTGTTACATCACCTACGGCAGGGCATTGTTAATAATATTTCTACCAATAATAAGCCCGAAATTGACCCTACCGCGAGGCCAACGAGATAACAAGGCCTGGAAGCGAAAAAGTCACCTGACCAACTGGGTGCTAGCCAATGACGTATATTAAAGATAGACTCCGAAGCAATTGGGAAGCTCCCTGCCCAGAACTGTCATGGCCGAAAGTGAGTGAAAATGATGCAAAACACATGACTAAACATGAGGGTAGCTGATTAATAATTCTTTCACACGCCGATCACGGACTGATAACTTTATCCTTTCGTTAACTTTGTATTTGAAGTATTTTATTATATTTTATAAACATTTTTTCGATCATGGTTTCAATTTCAATTTCGTTTCGATCGTCGATCAGATACGTATTTTCATTTTAGTCACGTATTTTTGATTTATGCTTGTGGAAATGATCCCGGATCTCTTTTTTCGTGTCTGTGTACGCAGAACAACTTTGAGGAATGGTTTTGAATTAATTATTCCTTGGGCCCAAAATCTTCAAAAACAAAGCAGCCAGACAGCTAATTACTCCACGGCTCTCTCCTGCTCAGTACTGTCATGGCTCAATTTGCTTCACTTTTTGCCGCTGTTAACAATAGGATTCGGAGTCTATCTTTAATATACGTCATTGGTGCTAGCAAGTTTGTTGGTGCTAGCAACAATCCAACCTTCATTGTTTCCAACAAAAGGAAAAATACTGATTGTTAACATCCAAGATGGAGACAATGGAGGTTGGATTGTTGCTACCGCCCAGTCGGTCAGGTAGGTGACTTTTTCGCTTCCAGGCCTTGTCATCTCGTTGGCCTCGTCCCTACCGTAGGTGATGTAACAATGTGTGAATTTTCCAAGAGCAAGCTTTCTCTTTAGGCGGTATTGCTTGAAGAGATATAATAATAAAACATTATAAAAGCGTGTTTTGAAAAAAAAAACTTTCCCCCCTCTTATCTTGTTTTATTTAAAGAATGAACCTATGGCAACCTATGGAACCTATGAACCTATATAAATTAACTTTTGGCAAGGAACACAATCAGGCACACGAGAAATAAATTAAGATGTGAAAAGAAAATGAACTTAGGTTAATTTTAAATGAACACTATCATCCTCCAAGGAACCGGAATCAAGAGTGTACGATTGATGTAATCAATTTAGCGAATGACAAGAACCAGAGGTGGTGAAAAATGAAAAATGCAATGGATGGACACGTTCGTCCAACACCAGTGAATATCGCACGCATTGAGAGAGCCATTCTTTATAAAGATATCACGATTAACACCCTTTGCATGCAGTTTGTATAGTCACATAATATCTGTAGAAACCTTCTAACGCGTTACTGAGCGGCATTATTCAACGAGATGATGCACTTGATTGATTTGGTACCAATCAAGCAATTTATCTATAGAAAGTGCAGTAGAACAGAGTCTTAAGAATTATGAATTTGATGATATAATTTAAGTAATAAATCATAACTAGATGAAAGGGTTCAAATGAGCCAGTCCTTCTATTAGGAACACGATAAAAGAATTCGCGTAAGAGCACTGAAATCGTTTTAAAATTCTTGCCTTTTCCTAAGGGCATAGTATTAGCCTGCAAATTTAATAATAGAAAAATCTAATATATTGGATTTGTTGCTGAATTTCCAACTATGAAGAAATCTAGAAGTTAAATTGTTAAATACAATTATCCAATCAATTTGAAACAGAACGGGGAGAGGGAAAGAGAATAACCGTCCTCTTTTTCCAATAATGACAGTGAATAAATTAATTGAAAGATGATTCAGTTTAGTTTTCTACTCACAGTTCGAAAAGAGAGTCAATTTAATATAATCTTGATTCTTACTGGATCAATATCGTAATTGAGTTGAGAAGCCTGTTCCAAATTTGAACCAATTTAACCTCAAAAAAGGCTTAATTAAATTTAGTAAATATACCGTCTAACGAAGCTTGTCCGCGCAAATTTAACAGCCCAACGGCTTTAATAGGATCACGAAGATCTTGATTAAATGAAAAAAAATCTTTAATTACATATTTAAAGTTTCTAAATTACATAATGATTCTTAAAGCTCTGAAGGGTCGCATTAAGAAAAACAATAATTAAACTTAGTCAACTTTACAAATGATATAACCCATTTGATTTTTTTTCGACATGAAATCTACCCAAAAGACCCGTTAGCAATTTAAATTCTAAATTCCGTGTTTGAAGTGACGGAATGAACCTTTACATGTCAAGCAATCGACTTTATATCAAGTGTTATAGCCCTCAAAAGACAGCAAACTTAATTATTGCAATTACCGAAAGAACATCAAAAAACATCAGTGCCTGCGCGCGAAGAACTCCAGAGAGAAGGCAATATAGATTTCCGAGACCTTCACACAAAGTCTCTGTTTGGACGCCAACCGGAACGAGAAGGTTAAGTTGAGACTTTGCCAAAACGCAAAGGAACGACATAAGAGGAAAGGCGGAAGCTCATGTGTTTGACGAGAGTTGATTTACTTTTATATCTCCTTATATTGATGGAAAAGTGCACAGATGCAGGAAATGACTTGACGCCGTGGATGATGTGCAACATAAACTGATAACTTCATGGCATATTCTCATGCCCCCATTGAAGATCCCAGAATGTCGATGTAGTCATTGTTTTCTATGAAGATACACTGTTGTTTTTGTCACACGGGAAACATACACAGAAAACTATACCATGGCCATTAATTTTGTTTGAATGTGTTATTAAATGACATAGCCTTCAAGAACCTTTTCCAAAGTAGGTTGGTGAATTTCTCAGGAAAGTTTTCATCAAACGCGTGAAAAAGTTATTTTACGCCTGATCTCGGGGTATATTCATTCTGACTACCATTCCTATATAATTCAATAGAAATTCATAGGATAAATGTCCCTTTTCATCGTTTGAAGAGTAAAATTAAAGACGGAGAGGGTGTTCGTTTCAAAACATTGTTGCAATGCAATTACAATACAAAATTGCATCCGTCATTAATAGCAAAATCACGTGAAATCAAATTAAATCTATAAGTATCACAGCTTGAGGAACTCTTCTAAAAAGAGCTCAAGCAAGTCTAGCAGCCCAGAAAGCTGAAGGGTTGACTTTTAAGTTCTTCGATCCCGCTTGGACTTGTGCTCGTCCAAGCGGGATTCGTGTGAAAAGACAATATTTAAATGACCATCATAAGTTTACTCTACATGTTCAACCGTGGGAAATCGATCAACGAAAATATTTTCAATAAATAAATATGAAGGCTGGAAATTTTATCGTGATCACAGCATTGCAGAAGGGGAATGGTGATATGTGTGAGCTAACTGTATTTGCATATGTAAGGCTATATCCTCCCCCCTTCCCACGATCCAATGGACATTGCCTTTCTACGCGCTACGCGTGCATAAACGTTACGCATTCTGTTCAGAACGAAATGGAGTGCTACCAGGGATTGTAGAGGCCTGTGGAGGTGATGCATTACCGTACAGTACCCCACAAACTGAATCCCACAAGCATTAAAGTCCTTCTTATTGCTTTATACGATCCGTGACATCAACAAATCTGGGTCTGTTGACGATGGGAATTATGTTGCTATCACAATACAGAGGACTATATCAATGGATAGTAAAAGGGAATCTGTAGTAAGACTTTTCTGTGCTAATCTGAAATTGTGATCACTATTAAATTTCCAACCTACGTAGATAATACAGAAGCGGTATAGAGATAAAAAATAAATGAAATTGATAAAAAAAACCCTGCTCTGAATTCTATTATGTATACACAATACATAAAAGAATAAAGAGTACATTCATGAAAACGTAACTTTAGCCTTCGTATTTAATTTGTATGTGGAGGTATGTGCCACATTAATGACATCTTTAATACGGCAGTTTTTCTTACGAATGTACTCTTTGGGTGATTTTTTTGTTTATTTGAGACGCAGAGATTAAAAAAACTGGAACCTTGCATGTTGCAGATTGGAAGTTCTCCAGCATTCATGTGTCACGCCGTAATGAGGGTGTAGTAAAATTAACAAATCCTCGAAACAGCCAAGTTTTAACAAGGCTAAGTGCAGGAAGTGCAGGCGGTCAGTGGCACCATCTAATGTTGATGAAAATGGTCTCTCCTACTCGTTAACGAAAAAGTCAACGCGTGCTTAGGGCGAACGCGATTGTAAGCATGCGACCGCGCGTCGGAGCGCTGCGAGAGGGCGGAAGACGAGAGTAGACGGGAAGAGAGTGCCCGGGAAATTCAAGGAGCGAGGTCGCTCTGATTTGAGCTCTCGAGTAAAGAGAGATCGAGCTTCCGAGTCGGCAGTGGTTAACAAACCTGTCGACACAAGTGAAGTGAATGTTCCTGAAACAGAGGAGAAGGATTCATGTTCTCCAGTGGTATTATTAGGGGCATTGGGACTGTCGGACGTGAGCCATGAACGGGTCTGCAGTTCGCCTAAAGACTTTTTTAATACACTGATAGAATTTTCCAGAACCGACGTGGACGCAAATCGCCACGTCGCCGAGAGAAACGAAGACGAGACGGAGAGGGAGTCAGCTAAGGTTTGCGGAAAACGGCTTTTTCTCAATGAGCAACGAGAGCTGTATTTCTTGGAACGAGGTACGGAGATAATCGTTACGGAAGATCTTCGAGAGAAGACGCTGGTTCCAGATGGAACAGTATTGGCCCCGCAGGAATAATACGAGCGTATGTTGTGTTCGATGCTTCACCTACGGCAGTCCGGCAGAACGTCAGTCTTTCTCTCACACAAGCAATGTTGGGTACGCCCTGGTGTGGCTTCAAGGGATACCTTTCCTCTTGGAACCGTAACCCCCTGGAGCTTACAGGGATTCCAAGAGGAGGGTCTCGACTGCCGCTTCACCCTCACTTAAGTCTCCCTCCTCACATACACTACCCTATCAAAAGTCATGGGACACCATCATTTTAATAGAAACACTCAAAAATATACATATTTTTGTATCTTGTTGGTCCACCTTTTGCTGCTATCACAGCTTCTACTCTCTGGGGCATACTGTCCACAAGTTTTTGATACGTTTCGACAGGTAATCTTCGCCATTCTACCATAAGTGTCTTGGACAGTTCGATCACGGATTTCGGGCGTTCCGCACAAGCGGGCAATCGACGTTCCAACACATCCCACAGATGTTCGATGGGGGTTCAGATCGGGGCTCTGGGCAGGCCAGTCAAGTTATCGAACCCCCTTTTCATCAAACCATGTGCCCACAGCCTTTGCTTTATGGCACGGTGCGTTGTCATGTCTTGGTAACGCTCTGCGTTTAGATGTCCGTCCACAGAAACGATTGCATCCAAACCATACCATGAAAAGCACCCCCACACTATCACCGACCCTCCGCCGAACTTCAACGTGGGCACAACACAGCTTGGTAGATAACGTTCGCCATACTCAAACCCGTCCATCCGATTGCCAGATGGTGTAGCGGGACTCATCACTCCATTCAACCATTCGCCATTGATCCAGAGTCCAATGTCGTCGCTCTTTGCACCATTGCAATCTCCTCGCTGCGTTGCTGGTGCTGATGTAAGGTTCGCTGCGTTGCTGGTGCAAGCTCTTTTCTTTGAGACATTCTTACAGCATTCACGCAAGCATCATCTCATAATAGCATACTATCCGTTATGTAGTGCCGGGAAGAATGCCAACAGTGAAATTGCAAAGGAATGTCTCATTTTCATTCAAATCAGGGTTGTTCTATGACTTTTGACGCTTAGTTGGCGCCTCCTTCCAGAGTGGTAGCGATCATGGGTTTCCTTTATGCTATTATACTGTATTTCAAGTTGGAGTTTAATTAAATGCAATATCTAAAGAACGGAAAGGCCTCTTTTTTGGCTAATGTAAAAAAAAAGATTTAATACTCTTTTGTAAATCTATTCTGGATTGATCTGACATAGGTGCAGACTTATTGCCAATTCATTTATTGCATGGACTAATAGTTTCATTATTTTATGTTTTTTCGCTAGCCACGTGTTAGTTGCTAGCTTTTCCTCAATAAAATCTTTAATTTATCTATCTGCCACGTTTTATTTAATCCCAACCATGCCATTCCACTGCACCTCAGTCATTTTACGTGCATTCATAATAATCTGTTAAAAAGGCATCCATGAATGACTGGCATTACATACTTTTTTGAGCCACGCTCATGTTTTGTATAATAATCCGACATTAAAATTTTCTTAGTATTAAAAGACTAAAATCTTCGTTATACAGGGTGATTCAAGAGTTACTGTGCAGTTGCTGCTCGGAGGTGGCATTCACTCACAATAACTTTTGCATCACCTGTATTAAATAAGAGGAGAAGGAGGGCATTCTAGTCTGGAAGTGTAACTGAAAATGAATAATTGATGCAAGAGAACTTTTAACAACTCATGAAGAAATGAAGCAAAAGAAATGCACTACTGCACAGTAACTTTTGAATCCCCCTCTATATAAAATCCGTAGACATTGGAACTAACCTAAGCTCTTTTGGCCCATTCAAAATTTATGGCGATAAAACATTAAATCTCGGAAATTTAAATCAGATTATGATGTTACAAGATAGAGAGAGGGTAATCATAAAGTCCATTTACCTCAAATATGTATCTAGAATTCAGATGTGCAAAGAAACAGAAGGAGGACATTTTGAATCTGTGCACTATCATCCTGCGAACTCAAATGTTAAAGGTGAACTCCACAGAAGGGTTCAAATTTCCTTTTTTCATCATAACATCAATCCAGGTTAATAAATTAAATATCGTTCAAAAATGTTTCGATTTATCTTAAGATTTTATTAAGAAAAATGCCTTGCGAAAGATAGAAAATCCCATCAGGAAAATAAGCGGAACATGAAGTCATTTCTTTCGATTCTAGCTTCGTTTCGATGCTGTATATCGCAAGAGTTTGCTATCCTGTTTTCTATCAGAATGCCTTTAAATTGATCTGTGTGTGGGATTGTAAATAAGAATCCGATAGAAACCTCAGAATCGATTAAGAAGCAGTGGATTAGCTTTTGCCAACGGGAAAACTGGTATCCAAATGCAAAGAGCGTTGTGGGTTCAGTTCATTTGGAAGTGTCGTGCTTTTTCTATGATCCTGCCATTTTAAATTGAATATCAGTTATGATAATCAATTTAAAATGAATTGATTATGATAATCAATGAATGATTATTAATTATGATAATTAAAAAAAGAAATTCATTGAAACTAGATTCTGTTCCAAATTTAATTCTGGTGATCTTCAAGAACAACGTCCGTGACAAATTTGTGCTAAGCGCTTAAGGAATGAGGTAGGCCTATCTGCTGTCATAAGGTACGCCGCGGCAGGCCAGGGGAAACCTCTTGTTATCAAAATCGTTACAGTTACTATCGCTCTGTCTTCGTATTTGTATATACGAGATGCCCTATGGCTTCCCTGTCAACCCGATAATACTTGTAAAAATGCGTGACGTCACGATTCAGAAACTCCTTCGTACTCCATTTGAATGGCGACTGTCTCGATCGTAAAGGGAGGGAAAAATGACAGTTTTTCGAATATTTTATTAATTTCGTGTTCGAATTGAAAATTTTTATATATTCTAAGTGCTCTTTCAAAATTGACGAATCTTTGGAAAATTGTACATCTGCGGATTAATTTCTGCAGTTCTCTATCTGGATCGTGTAATAAATAAAAATAGTTTCAGCTAGGACAGTCAATCGTCTGGGAAAACATTATCGCATTATCACTTACTTAAACGGAACGTTCAACTTGTCTGAAAGAAGAAACATAATATTAATAATATCAAAAGTAATTTTACTTATTTTATGTAAGGAAAGTGATTATTTTAAATCGAGTCTGATTTACTTATAGAATATTTATTTTGTTCTTATATAATGTTTACAAAAGTGTTTAATTAACTGTAAGTTCAAGAGCTGATAAGAATTCTCGAAGGGAGAGTAAGTACTTTTTTTTTTACCATAACCCAACCTAACTTTCATGAAGTAAAATCTAATTTTGGAATTTTTAAAATAATGCTGTAACAAGTTGAGCATTTTCAGAACAGTTACATCAAAAACAATCTCAGCCCACTTTCATCAAAAACAAG
Organism: Rhysida immarginata; assembly: GCA_023313115.1. Taxonomy (NCBI): domain Eukaryota; kingdom Metazoa; phylum Arthropoda; class Chilopoda; order Scolopendromorpha; family Scolopendridae; genus Rhysida; species Rhysida immarginata. Next base: position 1,328,022 of record JAHWFO010039269.1, read on the forward strand.
ATTGTATATACATCATTGAATTGGCTTGATTGCATCAACGTGACATCGTTCTTGCGCTTTGCTTCAAGTAAGTTGCGCTTAAGAAAAATTTTCCTTCTCAATCAGCAACATGCGTCGAGTTTGAAATAAGCCACAACAAATTAGGATCTATTTTTTCCCTTCTCGAGTTTAAGGAGCAAACGAATGTTAGACTGTCGTGCTTTCAGGAGGAAAACAAATCAAAGGGCTCAAAAATAGTTAATTTAAATTTTTTTCCTAAAGGGTTAAATGAACTAAATTAAGTCTGACCATATTTTTATTGGGATGATTTGATGCTCTAATATAACTGCAACAACATCATATGTGGCCTTAGTTTAACCAATTTAAATGAAGTTAATGTACATTTACCAATTAAGTGATTGGCGTTTATTGATTTCCTCGGTTTTAAAATACATTTGCTCATATTTTTTGACGAAAAGTATTAAATTTAAAATGTAAAAGAGAAAAGAATCGTTTTATGGAAATTTATCTTTTAAAACTTGGTAAAAACTTGGTTTAGTTAGAATAATCTATTTAAAAAGCTTTAGATTTAGTGGATTAATAAACAAGAGATCTGGCTATTAATCATTATAAAAATCAAAGGAAATGAGACAGGATTTTTTTTACGAATTTTTAAGTATAATTCAATTATTAGTTAAGAATTTGAAATTCTTTCTTGTTCGGACATCATAATTGTTTTAAATGAAGCTAGTGGTTGAACAACAGCTTGGATCGATTTTCAACACCATTATTTTAAGCATCCGAATAAGCCCGCCAATATTTTTACGCTAAAGTTATTTCCTGTCTTCTCTCGGATTTAATCCTCCACTTAGGGTTGGGCTTCTTTCTTCTATTTTTTTATCCTCCTTTTCGTGGGTGTCCTCCTCTCTTTCCTATCACGGACATCTGATCAACTGGCAGATCTTTGGTGAGGTTACGCTCTTCGAAAACGAATGCGACTCGTCGTTGTTGAGGGCGGGGGGCTTGGGGAGGAGAGAGGAAACGATAGACGGTCACTTACCTTCAAACCCGCATCTAATCTGGGATCCCAAAAACTAACTAAAAGGGCTTTTGCACCAGAAGACGTCATTCCCCCCGATCGACGTTGTCTCTTGGCCCCCGTCCAACGAGTGTGGGTGGTTCTCGCCAAATGTCACCCGGCGATTTTTCACGCGAAAAGCATCATGGTACGATTGCTTTCGTTTTCTTTCATAACGGACACGTCTTGCTTCCACCCGTCTCTAAAAACGACCTGTTTTATTGGGAACGACTCCTTGGCGATTGAATACTTCCGACCGGCCGTTGTGTTTTATTCACTTTCCACAATGGACTTTCTTTAACACCCTATCCTATGCTCTTTCTTCCTTCTTCTCGGTTCTGTCCTCGTTTTCTAGTTTCGGGTGTTATTTCGTAATCTTTTTCTTTTTTCCACTTGTTATGATCCGTGGTATATTCTTACCATCCTAAAAGGGGAAATACTTCTTTTTTTAAAAACTTTTTTTTGTATTTTTCTTATCTTTTAAGTTTCAAATCACACATAGATGTGTGAATTTCAACACAGATAATCATGGAAAAATTTTTACAATTTATCCTGAAATGATTTTCTAGTGTATATATCACGCAGTTTAATAAATAAGTAATTTTTCGAACTCTATAGATTGATGTTAAATTTTAAGTTAAATTTCATCAACATTGTAAGCAAGCAGAATTGCCTTTATAGATACATATTTTGAACCGCCTTATTGATGAGACCTCTCAATTAAAAATATTATAAATTATAACAATTTTAGAAAAAAGATAGACAGGCATATCGTAGCCCGTCGGCATTAAAATTTGCTATAAAAATTCAGCAAATTCTCAAAATTCTCAAAATTTATAAAAATTCATAATGCGTTTTTGGATAATACTGATCTGCATTTTAAAATTTGTTTTCTCCTTTCTGTGATTGTCCTGAGTGATGATGCTTCTTGATTTCACACTTTTGAATCCAAATATGATATTATTTTTGATCTTCTCATCAATCTTAAGGGAGCGTCAATACAAGATGACATGGAACTAGGGGAACCATTAAATGTCAGATCGTAACATAAGTAATGAACGATTTTGACATAGCACGTTATATAAAACGCCGTGTCAGGGCTCTTCCACAAGCAGCAACAACTGTCGCTAATCTGACCATCCAGGTACAACAGAATGCCATACCACAAAATGACATTCGGCATCTCTACGACCGTATGCATGCACGTGTGCAGGCCTGCATAGACCAGCGCGGTGACTACAGCGGGTACTAAAGTCCGTGCTCTTCACCATGTACAGGATGGCGCTGGTGACGCCCCCTATAAGTTGTAACCTTGAAACTTGAATCAATTGAATAAATACCATAGTTGAATATACTGTCCAAATTTCATTCATCTAGCACAAGTCCTTCGTGGTGTTGGGATTTTTTTCCGCCAGTGTATTTCTGCTAGTGCCTGTGTAGTAAAATACTCTTTTTTGTCATTTTTGGATTAAAACACAGAATTGTGGGATGCTTTGCAATGAATCATGGGAAACAACTAGTTCTAAACCCGAAAAAAATAGTTTTAAAAAAATGTTAGTTTTGTCTGCACTAGAGGGATAAAATTAGTTTTTTTGAAAAAGTTTTTTCGCCTAGTGCGTACATATGTAGTATGAGAGTTCTTATAACAGAAGGTTACTTAAACAACGCGCATTACGTATGTAACAACTTGATACGTTCTATCGCAATGCTATGTATTGTAAGATTCAGAGGCAATGAAAATACTTCACGAGTTTCGCAGCAGCAAATATTAATAACTAGCAGAAGAAAAAAGTCCGGGATAATTACACTTGTGGTTAAACAGAACAATTTCAAAAAATTAAATTATAACTTCTAATTGTTTAAATAATAACTCAATCAATACAACACAAAGCAAAGGGACTATTCATTCTGCGTAAAATACGAAAAACAGGAATTCTAAGTGATATACCGGGAACTTTATCTAAACTCTCCTTGACTTGCCACTGGAGCATCACGAGACACTTTAGACTCAAGTTTTTCTTGCCCTTGACGTAGAAGCTCTTGCTCTATTCGAAACTCCTGTTGTTCAGATGTTTCAAATGCCCGTATAGCTTTTTCTGTTTTAGTTGCAGAGTTTCTCTGACCAATACTCGTTCTTTCTCTTTCCTTTCCAGACACATAAATTATTGCCAGTCGTCTGGACGTTTGATAGGGAGCTGAAGGGAGACACGCGTGACTCCTATGCCTAATCAATAGACGCTGCCTTATTAATGTTTTGTCACTGCATCTTCACTTTATTAAAATATTTGTTCTTACCATCACGGTTAATTTACTTTCAGGAAGCAAGTTGATTGATTTGACTCATAATTTTTTATTATTTGTTACAAGACGAACACAGTTTTTCATGATTAAAATGGCTCATTTACCATAGCAAATTCACTTTTTCTCAAAAATGATGGTGATATATTTTTTTCACAGTTTTGGGCCCATTGACGGTCAACGTTATATAGAAGTACCAATCAGCTTCATAAGGAGGACGTTATTGTTGACAAGTGTAATAATTTAAATAAATTTCTATCTCTCTTACTATGAAGAATGAAGCGAAAATAGAGCAATTAACTCTTAAGAAGAATTCCATAGCATGTCGATCATGATAAACCAAGATTTGTTCTTTTAAATTGCAAGAAAGCAAAAATGTTTTATGAATTGATAATTGTAATTAATTAAACAGGCTTTGCAAATTAGCTATAAAATTAGTCTTATTTAATGTGGTAAAGACGGTCTTTTATTAAAATTTAATTTTTAATTCTTTTCCGAGGGAAGCGTGGCCAATGGATTTCTTCCGTTCTTGGATGGCTTCGCGATAAGCAAAGCGCAACTTTGAAGTACAATATCCACAGGCGAAATTAGAGGCATATTCACTTAAGATTAAGTGACACGAGACTAAGCAATTTTATTCGTCTAATGAGTTAATGTCTTTTGAAGTCAGCACTTTCGATCGCCCTTGTCTGTTGACAATGCCTTGCATTCTGTCTAGTGAAAGTTCGATCCAGTCACCGAAACAGATCTTCAGGCAGCGAGTTTCCGATATCCTTTAGAATAGTATTTACACAACATTTAGACAGTTCGGTCAGTGATCCATCGTATAATTTTAGCTTATAGCAATGAAGAGCGTGAATTTTCTAGCTGCATATATGCATACTCTTCGGATAAAAGCAGTCACATGTACGTGTAATGCCGTTCAATTTTTCATTGCAACATGTCAAATTCAAAAGTTAAAATTTATCCAATCGGAACTGAAATTTCAACATTTACGTAATTTTCATTCATTAAAATTCAAAAATATAAATTTTAAAGATTTATTAATTTGTTTTTATTCTTCTAAGCTGTTGATCAACATTTAAATTCATTAGCTGATGGTGAAAGTGTGTACGTTTGAAAATAAACTTCGTGGAACTCCGTTGATATTTGATTTCTTCAACTTTATTTTGCAAAAAAAACAAAAAAAAAAACCCTTAAAAAAATCGCGACAATGAGAAATAATTGCAAGACCCAAGAAGTCCCAACATGATATTATTGACTTCTTGGGTCTTGCAATTGCAGCTGCGATTCAAACTGTTTCTTTGAGCGTCTCAATAGGTTTGCTTCAGCGTTGGTGAACTTTTCCAATTGAATCGCTCATTTCAAAAACGACATAAGTCCTGGTGTTTACGAAATAGCATTTTTTGCTGTAATTTGAATTTTGAGGAGACGTATAGTTCACTGTATAAATTAAGTTAGTCACATTACCCTACCCATCAAAATAAACTGTAAACCCATTCACTGCAAAATGACAGCTAAGTAAGACGGCGGATCAAATGTTTCAATAAACCACAAGAAAATAAATAATTTAAAAGAAATACAAGACAGCATCTTAGAGGAACGCCTGTTTTACAATGAAACATTTAACTGGCCAACTGAAATGCAAGAACATCTAACTGACAATTGATTTCCCTTGCCATCCACATGACTAGCCTAACTTAATATATGTTCTATATGTGATGTCAACCAAAAGATATCCCTCAAACGCTTTTATTGAATTTTGGTGAACTTTTATCGAATCCCAGTGAATTTTCTTGAAAAGATTGAAAATAAGTCCATTATATTTCTTCAAATCAATAAATTCTATTATATTTATTGTAATTTCAACATTTACTTATAATAACTTATAAATATTGCAAATTACAGGATTTCAAATTAAAAGTATTGATATAGCTCAATGTAACTTAATAGAAAACTAGACGGAACCCGTCAAAATTTGACGGTAAACGACTGTGTGGTTTCACGTAAAAAGGTTTTATCATATCACTACGCATGCGTTTAAAACAATTTTTAATTGTAAATTTCCGCTAATTAATTTTAATTATGGACACAAAAACTAACTTTGACAAATCTACAGACTAAGATCTTTCATTTAAGACCAAAATGAAGTTTTGAGATGCAGTAGTTTTCTTCAACGAGAAAATCACCTTTAGAACTTAAACATATAGATATCGTAAAATCAAAAAACATTTATCACAAAATTACAAGCATAACAAATTAGGAAAATATAATTGAACACAATTCGAAGCGAAGTGAGTTTTAAACAGCACAATAATAAGATTCTTCATGTAATAGATATACTCCCATAATGAGTCGTGAAACTTTAAACGGCTTTTAACGCCATTTTCACAAACTGAAAATCGCTAAAATAGACATAATAGGTTAAACAGGGTAGAGTCATATGCATACAGATATTGTCCATTAAAATAATATCATCAGGATATTGATTCATAGTCTAATTATTTCAGAGGAAATTCGAGTTGGGATCCTAGATTGGATATGAAAGCCAAACAAATGCTTTCTTTCTTCAAGCTAAAATATACGTTTACTAAATTATACATCTACGGAAACCAAGGAAATGCAGACACGCATATTAAAACTAGAAAAACATAAGAATAAATTAATTATGATAGCCAATAAATTTAATTATTACTAAGCATGTGAAACTAAATCATCGATTCATCTGTGCAGGTATTCCAATAAAGATAATAGTTAATGGAAGAAACTTCATTAAAGAATCCGTCCTGTGAGACCAAATGCCAAGTTGGAATTGATTAAATTCCTATAATCTCTTTCTTTCACCCGTTAAATGCAAATTTCCTATAAAGAAAGCTGGACTTATTACTACTTCTCCACAAGAGTGCTCATTAAGCACAAGGTCCTCTAATGGATGCGGCATTCCTTAATCCTCCGATAGCCAATAAGTAAAAGGACGATGTTGGTTTCTGATAGCGATGATCAATCTCGCTTCGGAATAGCAGGTAACAGCAGGAAGAGATGATCATGCTTGGCCAGCCATTCCAAGGAACCTTAGTATAACTATCATTTTATCCCGATTGTAAGATGTAAAGTTCGATGAATTTTATTGCATCGTCATTTCTAAATGTGTAAAAATATAAGAGAATTTAAAGTATTTTTTTAATAAAGCATCATTTGCAACCCTTTTAAAACTTCGTGCTATAAAAAATTAAGACAACTGAAATATTGCTTTGTTATTTTAGCCCAATAAGACTATAATCTAATTTTTCTTAACACTGAATAGGAGCACAAATTTAGGATCCTCAGTCCACTTTTCTATTTTTTAACATAGAAACATGGCTAATCTTAAGATTTGCAGATGCTTCTGGTCTTCTCGTGAGACAGTATTAATAGAGGATATTGGGGATAGTACAGTAGACCTGAGGTCGCGGTGCTTGGTTTCTTGATAACCACCCCTTTCAAATTCAATTCAACATAGAAACATGTTTCTAATCGACTATCGAAAATATATTTTTATGGATATTAACAATTTTTTTTTTGATTTTATAGTAGAATTATCTTTAATATACCTGTGCGTAAACTAATATTAAGGGTGACCCAAACTTATCCAGCGTAATTGTTTAGGAACATTGTATGGTTCAAATGGAACAAAATATATCCTATAAATAATACATCTAGTTTCGATCGTGTGCGAGATATCAACGCTTGTCTATTTTCTGTTATTTAGAGTCTTTTCCTAGAAAAAATGTAGGTTTGCCTATTTATTCTTAAATGTACTCTTCCTGAGATGAGGTAATTGCATCCATTCAAGCTTGTAGTCGAGGAATTACACCCGACCAGGTTGTGGCAGCTACAAGCTAAGTTGTCAGAAGATGTAACTAATGCATTGGAGCTGGGGGCAACCATTTTTTGAGGGGCTTCCTCGACATTGACTGGTTACTTTCTTCTTATTCTTATTCCTTGTCTCATTTCAGTTTTGTTTTGTAGTTCAATGTGATGTTCTGTCAGTATGCAGAATAAAATGACCTGCACTCTCAAGTGTTTTATTTATTTGCTTTAACAACTCTAAAAGAAAATAGACAAACGTCGATATCTCACACACGATCGAAACCAGATGTAATGTTTATAGGAATTTTTTGTTCCATTTGAACCATACAATGTTCCTAAACAAGTATCCTGGATAAGTTTGGTTCACCCTGTATTAAGCAAGCTAATAAAGTTTCCTCGTTCACTCAAGGTTAGATTAAGTCTGATGTTTCTAAGTTACATTTAAAGGAATTTAAGTATCTTTTAGAAACTTATATCAAGCAGGTATTTTATATTCATATTTTCAGTTGGTTTTCTGTTTGCGAATAGCTTTAGCGTTTCTACAAATCAATTTGCTTTGCGATCTCAACAGTCTCAATAGCCATTAGCTCAAGGGTGCTAATTTTGGGATGTGCTCATTACTGATAAGTTTCTCCATTATGAATCACTAAATGGTGAAAGTTAATTGGCAGCATAGGGCTCTTGATATTGTGTATGAAATTAATTTAACCAGTTGCAAGAGTATTGTATTAAATATTTATAAAAGAGATGTTTTCGAGAGAGTCGTGAAATTGTACTGACATTTAGAAAAGACTACATTTATTTCAATGATTGGCTGATACTAGTCCAAGAAAGCTAAAATTTTCTCTCTGTTTAAAAAGATCCAGGGATTGGACAAGATAATGGAAATATCCTTTGGTAAAGATGTGTTCTCCCAAGAAATGATGCCAAAAACACCTCTTGATTTCGCCCTATAATATTATCCTTTCACCTGTTAGAAATCATCATACATTTATGAAGACTTCGCATTATAGTCCCACCTTATGACTTGCCCATTATCCGTAACACACAAACTCTCTATCTTATTATCTGTATCGAAAGCTACCATGAGAGCATACCTTAAAGGTAAAACATCAGTTAAACATCACAGCAGAGGTAAATGTAAAATTAATGACGGAAAAAGACAGGCATAAAAGAGGATTGTGACATCCACAATCCATTTATTAACGTGATATTAGAGTACGTTACATTAGAGTCAATATCTATGAACTTTTGCTATCGTTCCGGCAGTTTCTTTATAGCCACAACAAACTATCTTGTATACCAGTACCGCATTTGGACAATCTTCTGAAGCTCTTCATTGGAAGAGAACTTCTCGTCGGATACCGCCTGTGTCATTGCGTCGAGCAAGAAGATCCGGCGAATATCTGTAGCACGAGAGACACGATTTGCCAATGGTATGTTGAATGATTAGAGAAGCATGTCAGCTAGTTCATCGAATATGATTCGCCAGTTTGCCAAACCGGATCTTGTCTGAGAGCGAATAATTGTTCGACGCCCGCTATTTTTTAATATTTCAGTACAGTTTTTGCCGCTTTTGAATTCCAATGTCCAGCAAAGCTCGGTCCTGCGACGCAGTGCTGCGGTTGTATACACGGCTGCACAAAAGACCGCACTATCATGATCATCTGTTTCCATGCTTTGTCCACGCATTCACCTCGCACACTTATGACTGAACTCCCTTCTATGTCCTGTGCAATGTATCAGCGTCATCAATTCGGAACTATAGTGGATTTTCAGTTGCGCGAACCACCACCAGAAACAAAATTCGAACTTTTCAGGACTTACGGGGGAGAATGAGGCAAATAACTGTGAACTATGACTATGAAGGCATGGACTATGAAATAAATGTAGAGGAAGGTATCAAACTAAAATTAAAACTTTCGCTTATGTATCAAAGCAATAAAAATGCAATTTTCCGATAATTATGGGCTCTGATAAGAGGTTTTGTTTCTTCTGGAAGAATCTTGAATTCTGCTCAGTACATAATGTTTATGGCACTTGAGAAGACGTATGTCGTGTTCGAAAATGCAATGAGCCGATAATCTTGCAACACGATTACCGCGTTGCCATACAATCGCGCGTTACTGCCGAGGCTTTTGTGAAGTTGAAATTAAAAATCATTTTGCACCCTTCATACCTGATTTAGCGCCCTGCAATTTTCACCGCTTCCTAAAATTAAAGAGGGGTCTTAAGGATGCTTATTTCACCATGGATGATGCAGTCAAGGAAGCCGTGAAGTTGTGGATCAAGGAAAGACTGCCGAATTCTTCATCAAAGTTGGTTTACCGTTGGGAGAAATGTACGCCCTTTAATCGATAAAATGTACATTTTAGTTTCACTCGAATATCTTTTCGTATGCGAATTACGAAAAGATATTACTTTTCAGCTGTACCCGTAATTAATTTTTATTGAATTAGTAAAAAATATGAAGAAACAAAATCACGTGATTATAACCTCTCCCAACCGCCGGATACCTAATTTTTCATTTCCCTTAGAACTACAAAAAACAGAACTTTCTCCTGTAATACGATGGTAAAGCCGGTCTTCTTATTAGGATTCTGGTGTTCATTTACTGTGATTTTTTTTGTTTCCAGTAAACTTGTTTTCTTTGGCTTCTTTTCATTAAGGAAAAGTTTCTTTTCTCATCAGAAAACTTTCGTTCTCTTAGTCTCTAGAGATAATACTATGGTAACTCCAATTTCTTTCTGTTGTTTTAAATTTTTTTTCTATCCCAATAGATCAATTACAGTTTTGTAGAAAGATCAATCCTATCTTTATATTGCTATATATCGTGTACTATGATAACAAAGAATAAAAAAAGGTTTATTTAAGCGTTCTGCATTAACAATCACTTTAAAAAAAACTCCACATGAAATTTTAAGAAGCGACCTTTACATGAGAGAGAAAATCGAAAAAAAAATCCTATAAATTTGATTCACAATCCTGCGTGAATAATTTCTTAGGAATCACGACCAGTTTGTTGACTAGAAACAATGTCTTCACCTCTGAATCAAGTTTTATAGTAGTTTAATTCAATTACTCTTTTTTATTGTTTTCTGTAATCGTTAGAGAAGATTAATTTTAGTAATAAAAGAAAATGATAAAAAAAAGATATGAGACAAGCAGTAAAAAACTTCGGATTCCCACAAAGGTTGTAAAATTTTGAAAGATTTGCGGGAATGCTCTCTCTTCGCCGTCCGCTTTCTTCCGGTTCCTCGTAAACGAACCGAAAGAATTTTAATGTTTTCTCAGAAAGAATTAATCTAGCATTTCTGTAGTTTTTTTTCTAAACAAAATTGCCAAATGTAAAATTTTCTTTCTGCTAATTACAGTGATTTTTGAGTCATTTTTTTATATAATGTATTGTATTTAAAGTAGATTGAAGCATCTAAATTATTCTTAAGTTGAAAAAGGAAAATAGAATTATGCTAAAGTGATGATATGATAATTTTCATATAAATTAATAATGTACAGATGGAATGTACTTTAAGTTCAATGAAAGTATTTTGAACACGCTCAGATGCAAAAGTCACGAAGATTTCGTGTAGCACCAAACGTTGGTGAATCTGTCTAGATGAATTCTGCACAGATGTTGACTTTCGATGATTTCATGCCCTAATGGTTACAAACTCCTAGTCGAATTACTAATTTATATAAAAAAATTATCATAATGTCACTTTAAAATTATACTCTGGCTTTCAATTATATTTTGCTACATGTTAACCAGTGTTAATTTATAGCATACTAGCAGAGGACACGGCGTTGCCCGGGATAATTACACTTGTAGGTAAACAGAACAATCTCAAGAAGTTAAATTATAACTCCAAATTGGTTAAATAATAACTCAATCAATACAATATCCATTCTAAGAAAAATCCGAAAAACAGGAATTCTAGGTGATATATCGGGACTTTTTGACTTGCCTCCGATTAAAATGATATCCATCTTCACAACCGGGGAACATCACTGGATACTTTAGATCCAACTTTTTCTTGCCCTTGACGTAGAAGCTCTTATACCCTCTTGCTCTATTCGAAACTCCCGCTGTTCAGATGTTTCCTGTGCCCGTATAGCTTTTTCTGTTTTAGCTGCAGAGTTTCTCTGAGCAATACTCGTTCTTTCTCTTTCCTTTCCAGACACACATTTTTTGCCAGTCGTCCGGACGTTTGTTAGGGAGCTCAAGGGAGACACGTGTGACACCTTCGCCTCCTCAATAGACGCTGCCTTATTTATGTCCTGTCACTGCCTCATCATTTTATGCTCATTATTAATAATTCTTGGAAACGGACGTCAATCACGCATTATCAGTATCTCAGTTTCCAAAATATTCACATTCACACAGAATATAGTAAAAATGTATTTTTATGAAATGTTTGGATCTGCTGTGCTACCAAAACAGCTAGGTGATAACCCCGGCCTGGCTCTGAATCATTGTTTATTTGATTAAATTTTGAAATATCTTAAAAATAAACACATGAAAATGCTTAGAATTAATACAGTAAAAATTCATAATGAAAATTCGATTTTTTTTTAAATGATCACAATTGATGGACCTCTCCAAGTATGCCACTGCTAGCCTAAATAATTTCTTAGTCACATAATCTTACTTTAGATGTATACTTGATGTTGTTGCATTCCCACTCTGATCTCGATGTCTTGAAGCCAAACTTAGCCATTCACCACTTTGTATAGTCTACCGATCGCCGATTCTTCTATTGACATGCTTACCATTGCTCAATACAGCACGGAGCTAAAGTACTGCTTCCTCTGTCGCCTTTCCACTCTTTCTTAATAGTCTGCTAACTCTCCATTATCTCCAGTTACTGATCATTTTTAAGGATTTTCAAGAAATTGATAAGTACTAATAACTCTCAGTTCTAAGAAAAGCCTAAATAACAGGAATTCTATGCATTGTTACAAATTGAACCTTATTTATATAGCACAAACTTTGCCTTGTATTGTTGGTCATGAGATATACATTGTCATATCACTGAATTATGATCACCCGCTTAGTAATGGGAGTAGCCACCCTTCGCCACTATAACTGCTGCTAGGCATCATGGTATGGACACAAGAAGTGCGCGGTATGTGTCCGATGGTATGGCAGTGCATTCCGCTTGAAGCGCTGTCCACAGAGCTTCGAGAGTCATAGGTGGAGGGTCTAGCTGCCGTACATGGCGATCATGGTGCTCCCACAGGTGTTCGATTAGATTGATGTCCGGCAAATTAGCGGGCCAAGGGAGCACTCAAAAGTCAGTCCAAACCAGAAGGAGACGCGCTTTGTGGCAGGGTGCATTGTCCTGCTGGAACACACCATCACATTGGGAGAACGTCGTAAGCATGTGCACCTGGTCCGCTACGATTGACAGATAGCCACAGGCATTCAAATTGCCCTCTAGACGAATCAGTGGACCTAACTGCTCACAACAGAAGATCCCCCACACATGCACACCACTCACACCAGCCTGTTTCCGGCCCACAATAGCCTCCTGCAGTCTCTTTTCATGACGTTCAGGACGTACTCGCCATTGCCCGTCAATTGCATGGAGCAAAAACCTTGACTCGTCGGAGAAGGCGACCTTAGCCCACTCGTTTGTGGTCCAATGGCAGTGCTCACGTGCAAAGTCTAGGCGTCGTTGACGATGACCCCTGGTCAACATGGGTTGCAGCAACCATGCATCGACTGTTCAGGCCCATCGGATACACGTCTGTTGGCACCACTGTTGAATCTGATGGTCAGTTGATGGACTTGTGGCTCTCCTGTCACCTTTTACGAGTCATCGTAAGCACCGCTCCCCGTGTTGGTCGATGGCTCGTGACCCTTTACAGTGATGGCGTTGGGACGCGATTTCTGTCCCTGCTGTCTACTCTTTGTACACCTTCACTACAGCGGATCGTGAACAGTTCACAAATCGCGCCGTTTCGGAGATGGTGCCACCCTTGCCGCGATAGCCTATTATCATCCCTTTTTGGATGTCCATTAAATCCGGACGTTTACCCATCTTGAAGCTCGTGCACCTGCCGTTAGATGCATCAGCTTTAAAGCTTTCTCAACCTGTTATGCAAATTTTGTAAAGTGTAATCGTTGTTGGGGCGAACCATGCGTGTGTCTTGAAGGGGTGCTGGTCATAATTCATTGATATGACAGTGTATATTGTTGGTCCGTGCGTACTGTTTATGAATTGCGTGTTTATACCATTGTTGTACCTATTGTTGCACAAACTTTGTTTTGCATTTTTGGTCATGCAATACCTCTTATTAATATACCCTGCCACCATCATGACTATCAATTTATTATTTAGATCTGGTCTCTAGTTATATATATATATATATATAGATAGACTAGCAGAGGACCCGGCATTGTCCGGGATAATCTCACTTGTAGGTAAACAGAACAATCTCAAGAAGTTGGTTAAATAATAACTCAATCAATGCAAGATCCATTCTAAGAAAATCCGAAAAACAGGAATTCTAGTTGATATACCGGGACTGTATTTAACTTCTTTTTGACTTGCCTCAGATTAAAATGCTATTTATCTTCCCCACCGGGGAACATCACTGGATACTTTAGACTCATCTTCTCCCATATATATATAGATTTTTGATGAAGTTGATGGAGGCTTTACAATACATAACTGGGAAAACACAATGGAATTATTTTGTGGTGTTTACCCAGTTATGTAATGCAAAGCCTCCATCAACTTCATTAAGAAGGACAATATAGGAACCTGTTCATTTATTAAAAAATTTTTTGATTAAATTATTTTTTTCTTCTAAAAACGTAAGACTTCACCACTTTACCACTCTATTGTTGTGACGTTCTTTATATATTCTAAAACTTTCTCAGAGATGTAAAATAGGCATTGAATCAAAATAACAAATTTAAATATATATCGTGATAATAATGAAGCTGAGAGTCCCCACAGCGGTAATTGGGTCAGAGAGAAAATTGATGGATATGAAAAACGTATGGAAGAGAATTTGGTAAAAAAAAATTTCAGTTCGTTTAGTGTTCCCAGGTGCCAATGATCGCTAAAATGTGGTAGGCTATTTATTGCATGCTAATTTGTAATTTTCTCTTCACAAAAGTTTACAAATATGTTATTATCTTTACTCGATCGGTATGTTTCCATGTTCCTTGGCGGAAATACTTATAATTCGTCTCGAAAGTTCTACAAGAAACTACCAGAACTATCAAAAAATCTCACCCTCTACAAGAATTTTCTATGATAAAGAGTGTTCTTCTATTTAAAACAGATTTAAGTTTTATGTGCAATTGTTGGTGCTGAATTTTACTTTTTTCACGTGAATGTCTGTTCTAGTTGATTAAAGAGTGAATTATTCTATCGATTGCACGCCTTTTGCATAAAGCTTAATTCAAGAATAAATAACTTTTAGTGCATTTCTGTTTGTAAAAATCGATGAATCTGCCTATGTAATACCGCATAAATAAAGTAAATTAAGCGGCGATTACTTCTCTAATAACATTGTATTTGAACACGAAAACGCTCTACCTGTGAAATTTACTCTTCTGAATAATTGATCTCGATTGATCGTTAATCTCCGGAATTGTGGCCACAGCGTTTGGGCCGATTGTCGGTCGCATGTTTTGACAGAATTCTGCACTTCGGTAAAAGTGTGCCTAATTTTCCGATTTAGGAATCACTTACCCAAATCCCTTTAAAATTAATGAACTCGATAATGTTTTCGCGACCTTAATGCTCTACATAAATAATAAAGGCTGGTGAGAAGTTTTAAATATATTCAATAAATGCAAAATAAATAAACCCTTCTCTCATTTCGAAGCACTTCATTCCATTAGCTCGTTTGCCGGGGTCTAAGAGCTTCATACATTTAGAAGTGTTTTATTTACCATCTTAGCCAAAATTCTACAAAAAATCATGGGGCTAAATTGTATAAAATAAACAGCATTCATGTGTGTTTTGGAGTCTCTTCAATAACTTCTGCCATTGCAGTTTCATCTGTTCTATTTAATTTGGTCTCCACGATTAATATTCAGGGGAAACTGTTCGTCGGCATTCCATTACCGTTGTCGTTGCTTTCACTGGACCTTTTGTATAATTAATGGCGCCGCCGAGGTAAACAGGTAGAGAGCGAGAGAGAGAGAGAGAGAGAGAGAGAGAGAGAGAAAAGAAAAAGTATTCGCCCTTTCCACAACTCTCGGTTAATCAAAGAAAAGGGGGAAAGCAACGGGGGAAAGTGGTGAGTGCCTCTGTCAGGTTAATTTCTCTTCCTCACTTGCTGCATCAGAGAAATAAAATTACCTGTAAGGAGAGGCAATTGGAGTTATTTGTCTTGACGGTTGGGATTCGTCCAACATCCTCTTACGCCTCTTCTTTTGCCCATCTTCTCTCCATCTTCTCGTTCTGTGCCGCAGGCCCCCTCTTATTGCGCTCGGATTAATAGCAACTGACAATTATTTGCTTTGTTATCTAACCCGTAATTCGTTTCTACTCCAGAAACTTTTATTTTCATCTCGATAAACTTTTATAAACAAATTGCAGGAGAAAATAAAGCTTCATTTCCAATTGTATTAGTTATAAGACTATTTACTGTAAATAGATAATATAAAGTGATTTCAAATCATATCATAGAAATAAATTCTCTCTGAATGTTATTCCGTTAAAGTATTTCAAAGACTAATAATGTTATTGATCTAAGGAGTATAAATGATTAATTTTAAATTTAAATGTGGGTAGTCTCCTTTTAATGGAGAAAATCGTAAAATTAAAATTTAATAAAAACAAAAAAATAAGGTCACCAATCTTGAAAAACAATGAAGAAACTTGTGAGATGGAAGAAAACTTAAACGATGTAGTCTATTGAAGATGGTGTTGATAGTAGAAATAAACTTAGTCTATTGAGGATGTAGATGAAGTCTTGTGAAGATAGTAGAAAACGATAATCTTGAAGGAAGTGTTGGTTTTGAAATACAGATGAAATTTTGAAGAGGGTGATCCAAATATTTGGGATAAAATTTATATAAAACGTTTTCGAGACTATTTCTCATCATCAGTAGGATAAAACGTTTTATATAAATTTTATCCCAAATATTTGGATCACCCTCTTCAAAATATATTATATATTTCAACATTAAAGTTCATCAATGATACAATAAAATATTGCAATAAGTTCATACTAAATAAATTAAGATATAAAGACCCGACGATCGTTTGGATTTTCCAAAACCTCCACTACGAAAAAATACTGTTAAAGAAGACCGAATTATTGCCAGGATGAATAAAAGCAACCCATTTAAGACGTCCAAGCAACTTCAGCACACACATTGGCAACTGATTATAATGTAAATTCAAAAACCGTCAGACAACGATTGAATGAATTTTCTTTACGTGGCTCTATTGCCAAGAATAAGCCATTTGTCTCACCCATCAATCAAAAGAACCGTTTGGAGTTTGCTATGAAACACTTAAATAAACGGTGGAATTTTGGAAAAAATTTTGTTGAATGATGAATAAAAGTTTAATTTGTTTGGATCGGATGAAAAAGTGTATGTACGCCGTCCAAGAATTGTTCAAATGATCCACGATACAGAGTGAAAACAGTAAAGCTTAGCAGAGGTAATTTTATGGTCTGGGGAGCAATGTCCCGGCACGGTATAGGCCCACTGCATAAAATAACCGGAATAATGGATCAAAATTCTTAGAAAAATATCTTATAATATGTAATGGAGCCATCGCAGATGACAATTTGCCCGTTACATGGACACTGATGCATGACGACGATCCGAAATACAAAACCAAATCTGTAACAAAATGGCTGGAAGAAAATAGAATCAAAGTTTTGGATTGGCCACGACAGAGCCTGGACTTCAATCCAATAGAGAACCTATGGGAACATGTGAAAACGAAAATTAGTGAAGAAAGACCTTCAAATTTAACCCAATTGTGGGCAACAATTGAGGCAGCTTGGCAGAATGTTCCAGTGGAATAATGCCACCGTCTAATTGAAAGTATGAATAAGAGATTACAAGAAGTAATGAGAAATAAAGGGTATCCAACCAAATATTAAAATTTGATTCGATGTTTATTGTTTAATTGTCTTATTTCTGTGACTGTGTTAAAAAAGAAATCACAACAAGACAATTACATGAAGCATTTAATTTCATAACTTTTTGTTGCTTAACAGTACATTGAGATTTATAATGTAAACTTTATATTCATTATTCCAAAACAAGTATTCTTGTATTAAATATTATGCTGATAATAATGTAATTTTTCTAAGTGTCTTATTCTATGACAACCACTGTAGGTGGTCACACTAGATGGAGCGTAAGTTTATTCATCCACTGCAACAAGAGCCGAGTCATTTTTTACCGTCCAAGGGGTTTTAAGGACTACAGAAAATGGTACCGTGAATGCAAGGAAAGATTTTCAAAAGGTTTCATATCGTGGCGGGATACTTTAAGGGACACGATAAACTTCATTTAAAATGAAACGTTTTAGTTCACGTTGAAAGGTCGAGTATTTTAAAACACTGGGTAAGCCTGCCCATTCTGTAACACCAGCATGAGAAACACGACGACTTGCGTATTATTGTTTTGCTGTTGGCAAATAAATCTTACATGTTTGTCGAGTTGGATAACAATGTAAATCACTGATTCATTTAATGACAATGGGACTGGAATTTACAACATTGAGTTATGGTCTTGTATACAAATGTGCATAATTGTAATTTGTATATTAAAAATTGTTAAGATTCGAAAGTCACAAAGTAAGCTGGAGACCGATTCTCTTCGGGACAGCTTTAGAAGTATGCGTATAAACCATAAAAATAAATGATTTTATTAGATTTATATTTCATCTTACTTCTCGTTTGTTTTGTATTCTGTGGATAAATTAAAATTTATTTTCAAATGCTCTTATTTTTTTCCGAGATTAATTTAAGATTTTTCTAATTTTTAGGTATGTCATTCAGTTGATAATGATGGACGGTTTTTTTATGAAGCTGCAAACTGAACGCAAGATACAGGTTACATTTTTTATTAATGTAATTATAACTAACAATAGACTTGGGTCTCGCTTTAGAATTATTTCGATTCTCAATTGTTTTATCAATACAAAATACAAAATCTTTTTATAATTTCATACAATATGATATATATTTCATAAATTATAGAAATTTTACAAATTTAAGAAAAAAATCCCTATTTACAGCCATTTTCTTACAACAGATGGCAATAAAGTCGATTTAATAACTTTAAGAAATCTGTTTCACTTTTTCAATAGCGCCGTGCTGCTCCTAATAAATATTTTTTCTGGAAAGATACCCAGTGTATCCACCTGATCGGATTGACCCGTACAATTTTGACTCCTTGTTTGGTAATACTCACAATAGTAAAGAGTACAGTTTTTCCTTGTTTTTTGAGAGCGTCCGGGATTTTTGTATCATCCAGGTGACAATACTCAAGATAGCATTTGTTTCAAATTACAATTCAGTGACTGTTCTGTAAAAACCACAAATTCTGTATATATAAAACCCAAATACCATTCACTGACTGACTCACTCATCACGAAATCTCAGAAAAACTATGAAGCCTACAAACTTTGAAATTTGGCAAGTACCTTTCTCTTGGCTTCTAGGTGCTCGCTAAGAAACGATTTTATTTCTCTGTCTTCCTTTCCATTGTAGTATATTTTTAAAATTCAACTTACCTGGAGCTTACTTGCCAGCCTTAAAAAATTGTGACGTTTGCTTTGTTAATGAAGACTTTTGCGATTGTTCCGTGAAGCAGCATCAACAATGACGCAAGTCTTTCGCGCGGGAATACAATGTATCTTATATTTTCTACAGAGTACGCCAAAAAAAACTATACGCACTTTACTAAATATCATCTATAATTTTTTCCGTAACAGCAAAATCGAAAGCTTACACCCCAGTATTATTACATGTATTGAATGAAGACGATCCCGATAAAAGACATTGCCACAATTGCCACCTAGACACAGGAGATTATTGATAAGAGTTTGCTAGGAAATGGATAGGAATAACTGTTCGCCGTATTCGAAAATATCTCAACGTTTATGATAATCAGTTTGAACAGCTGTCATAATTATAGAAGTCAAAATTTTAACGTATACACAGTTTTATGTATCCTATTATTCATCCAAATTTCATTATCTTAAGTATTATAAAACCTGAATTATTAACTGGTTGATTTTGGTGGCGGCATTTTTATTTCTGTTCATATCTCAGTTATCATTCAAATTCGGACCCATGTTCATATGAACTTTTTTGCTTACAATAACCCGTACTATCTCCCCTAAAAGTTTGTACATTGAATTTTGAATCACCCTGTATATTTTTGCAATATAAATTTCAACTGACTGACAGTCATAATACAATTTAATTACATACTTCTTCTCGAAGTGCGGCTTCTCAGCTTTGGTGATTATTGTAATATGCGATAGTGACTTTTTAAAATCTCTAATCAGGTACGAGGATAGCCCAGAAAGTAATGCACCACAATTTTTTTCTTCAACATTTATTTATTGAACACAACGAAACTTATACACACGAAAGAATGACGTTTCTTCTACACTCCCTATTTTTCCACGTAATCTCCGTCGCGTTCTATGGCCTTCCTCCAGCGAGACACAAGGGCGTGTATGCCATGTCGGTACCAGTCCTTGATCTGATTACGCAGCCATGTCTTTACTGTGCGAATCACCTCTTCCTCATCCACAGATGTCTTCCACGAATGGCATTTTCAATGGCCCAAACAAGTGAAAGTCTGAGGGCGCTAGGTCAGGACTGTAGGGTGGATGGGGTAACATTGTCCAACCCTGTTTCCTAATGTGTTCCGACGTACTCAAGCTGGTATGAGGGCGAGCATTATCGTGTTGAAGCAAACAATCAGCTGGAAGCGCTTCTTGAGTTTGGTTAATGTGTTCACATATGGCTCAGAATTAATGGTGCTGCCTCTCGGCATCAAATCAATGATTATGACACCATCACAGTTCCAAAGCACAGTGATCATGACCTTACCAGCAGAAGCAGTTCCTTTGAATTTTTTCTTCTGTGGAGAGTGCGGATGACGCCATTCCATCGATTGTCGTTTTGTTTCGGGCTCAAAATGGTGCACCCAGGTTTCATCAGCTGCCACAATCCGGAACAAAAAGTTTCCCCCTCGGCTTCAAAACGTTGCAGCAATTCAGAAGAAATGTTTTTTCTCAGAGGTTTGTGTTCCTTCGTAAGACAGCGCGGAACCCATCGTGAACACTTTTTTGGTAATCAAGAGCACGGATGATTTCACCCACACTTCTTTTTGCTGATTGACAGCTCCAGCACCAACTGCCGATTCGCTCTGCGTCGGTCCTGACGAATGAGCGCATCAACACGCTTCATCTTGTCAGGTGTGACAGCCGAGGATGGCCGCCCCGACTGCGGCAAATCTTGAAGCTCCGCCGAACCGCTTTCTGATGGCCTCACCCTCTGTGCCCAACCACTAACCGTACTTCTCTCGACTGTTGATGCTCCATAAACTGCACACAAACGTTTGTGAATGTTTCCAACCGTTTCTTGCTCCGTGGTGAGAAATTCAATGAAGACACGTTGCTTGTAACGTACATAACTTACAGACGCCATGTTGTTCCATTGCTGCACGTACGCTATCTGTCGGAAGAAACGGAAACTTTGGACGCACACTCCGAAAACTTCAAAAAATGCATATCTCAAGTTTCGCATTCGTACTATTGTTGGGGACGGAGAAAAAAATTGTAGTGCATTACTTTATGGGCTACCCTTGTATTTCTTTTATTTAGTGATTTTTGACAGATTTCTCATTGATTTTCATATTTTATTAAACCATTCCTCTAGTACTCGTTAAATATTAAAATAATTTTTGAGGAAATGCTACATCAATGCTTTACACTATATGATCTAACTATTGATCGGAAGGCACCAGGAATCGAAATTTTAAAAATCCATAATGATGAAATAAGCAATTGCTCAATTAATCGAGATATACGTGACAAAATTAATTCGACTAAAATTACCATTCGCCACTTTTTATGTCATTCTCTCTTAATCTACATCATTGGACAGCTAAAGTTGCAGACTGGTCTTGTAAGTTACTTACAGTTAGCGCAAGGTTTCAATAAGTGAAAGCTATTCTGGAGAATATTAACTAGCACTAGCGTAAATTTTATGTGTAAATTTAAGCTAATCATTTCGATTTCATGAAAAGCTTTCCATTCGAGCATTTCTTCAACTTTGGAAAAATTTAACTATTCTCTTGGATAAGAGAGATGCTCCATCATTGGAAAAAAAATTCTCCCCGTTTCTTTTAGAATAGAATCTGGTGGTGATGTACTTCACAAACAAAAACAGTAATTCGGTTTCTTTTCGAGGAATATGAGGCCATCACGAACATTACAGGCGCTTGTGGGGAGATGGCAGTGGATAAAAGCATTTTCAATTGTTGGGCGAACATGCTGTCAGCATTGGAAGAAAGTAGGGGCTGAAAGACAGACCTTCAGAGTGGCACCGTATTCAAAGCAGCAATATGAGAAAAAAATGGGTTGCGTTAGCTATTGAAAGCTCTTAGGAGAACATTTGAATTAGATCTACACGAGAATTAGACCTTTTTATCTCAGAAGCATTTTCATTATTATCCAGTCTAAATTTACAAGCCATGAATTTTTATAATGAAAGGTCAGAATGAGAAGAGGTTATAGTTGCACAATAAATTTCTTGCTTCGCTGTTAAGATCTATTTTTTTTCCCCATTGACTGTTTTTTTTTTTCATTTGTTTAATCTTTGAGCAGTATTCTTGAGAGTGAGTTCCATTACAGATTCGCTACTCCTTCACCATATATGTCTTATAGATACATTGATCACTTCAAGTTATTTAAGTTCCGATATATGAAAGTTTAATGAAAAGGTTTTGGGCAATAAACGATTGTTGTAAGCAATTTGCGAAATGCCGTGATTTGAGAAATCCTGCCTTTTCCTTTCAGCGAAATCACTGTGCTGCGTTAAACTCTTGTGCGAAAATTTTGAGATCAATAGAACTTCATGCCATGATGTCGGAGAAATCTTACTTACTTATTTCTTAATTTATTTTGTTTCCATATCAATTTCACCTACAACCTTGTTGTGAATTCCATTTATTTCTGTCTTTATGCGTGTTTAATCTTCCTCGTCGAAGATTACGTTGTAAGTGAACAGGAAATTGGGCACATGGCCGTGCAACAATTTTTTCTCTCCTCCCCATTTTGATCAAACGATAATCGATGACATTTTTATCTTCATATTATCAGTGGCACGACCGTTGCCTTGGTGATGAGATTGCTGTTGGATGAGGAGATGGAGAGCAATTCCAGTTCCAATTTTTGAGCTGACAGAACCTTGGCTCTGCTAAGTTTCCAGATGGGGAGTTGGTTTTAATTTGATATCAACTTGACATCACGTCACCGATAGAATTGGGTAGGCAAAGCGCTCGACATGGGTCTCACTTTCCTGTTCAAATATAAATAAATAAGTAATAAAGACATTCGTTCACCTCGTAGGAGCTTGATAAAGTCATGGCAAGTAATTTAGTCGACAGACAAGCTCGTTTCCCTTCTTCTAGATTTGAAATATGTTTCGATTGAAGATTTCATGATTTTCGTTTAAAGAGTGGATTGTTAGAAGCAAATTTTAAATCTTGCCAACTTTAATAAATTGTTTCAAATATCTTTAATCATGGTTGTAATAGGCTCATTCTGATAACCTTATCGTAAATACTAAATAATTGGTTTCAGCAATAAGGAAACCCTTTAAAGTGAATTGATATTGCTGCTCGTAATAACAGAATTAAACAGTGCAGTAACAATTTCAGCCTCCAACAGTGTATTTCACGCTCGATAAATACTTTACAAATTGCTTTATTACATCGTTTTAACTAAGAAAGTGTCTATACGTTAATGCTATTGCTTCAATACTTGCTTCTTAACCGATGGTTTTAAGCTATATATTTCATATACACTAAAAAATCATTTGAAAATGAACGTCTGTTTTGATGAACACATTCTTTATCATATTAACACACGGCACCCATCCTGGCAAACTCTCCAGATAGGTGCCAGAATATTTTCAACTCCTTCAAAGACTCTACCACTTGATGACGTGTTTCTCGATGCCTGTCACGTGTTCACATTCGACGTTCCGATTCTTCCCGGAAATTTATTTTGGGTTAGATACATCTGACGGAACATTTGAAACCTGTGATAGTGAACACATTCTATACTTGCAATATGTAAAATATCAGGTAGTGTTATCATTTCCGTTATGAGACTTCAGACATTGTAGCATATTCTCCAACAATATTTTATGACGTGTGCCGTCATGCGACCTCCCCTTCCTCAAAAGCTGGAATAATATCATTGATTCTTAATCATCTGTAAAGTGACTCTGAATGCCACTCGTGTGCTAGTATGCGTTCTATTTCTCCCATGTCGTATTAGGTTGAAGTCGGAGCTTTGAGTTAGCTATCATATACTTGTACGTTCATATCTTCAAACCAGACGTCAGACCTACGGCTTTGTGGCAAGATGCATTGTCCTACTAGCCGTTGCTGCCACATGTAGGAAGACCGTTGCGCGTTCATGGCTCCACAACTACTGCAGCAACACCAAATCAGGAGGACAAGATCGGGTGATCAAACACTATCATCGAATTTCACTGTCAGGACAACATAATCAGGTAGATGTCGTTTGTCTAGTTTCTACCACTTTCAGGTTCGCCTATCTGATTGGAATAGAATATAGCGTTATTTGTTTCACGTAAACTAATTTCGACGTTGTATTGACTAGCAAAAGCGTTTCTTGACTACAATTTGACAAATTCTGATCTTTGACACTTGCTTGAAATGTTCTCGTTGGTTTTGCTGCTGTGATATCTGGTTTTGACGGCGCAATCTGGTTAAAACAAGACGATTTACGTTGATCAGACTGTATGTTTTACCATCGCCATAATATCCAGTTTCTGCTACTGTAAGTTTTCGTTTTCGTATAATATCACCCACGATAAGGAACGCACGCTCTGGTCGCTGATGTTAGAGGTTGGAAGTCGCTGAGCTGCATGGTCTAACAAAATTTTAAGGGTGTCTGTTTTTAAAGGGAATGCATAATTCACACTTGGAGGCCAATAAAGAAATATTTAAAAATTCACGGGAATAATTTTTCACAATATTTAAATATCTTGTTATTTGTTAGCAGCTTTAGAAATATGAAATGATGCCTCAATAGTTGAGCTGTATCTGCGACAATGATAAAATCTAGCACTCGTTTATGTCCATTGTAAATAGATCACCAGAATCATTTCTGCATTTACAATTAAGCAGTTTCTATTCATAATTATTTCTCAAGTATCACATATAAATGAGCATAATTTAATGTGTATGTAAAATTCATAAATAATGGCGTAAATTCATAAACAACTGAGATCAAAGTAAGTAATTTTTACAAAATTCAAAAATTAAAAATTCTGAAAATTTTAGGTTCCATTACAGCAACTGTTGTGTTTAATATTTTCATACATGTTGCATGTTTTCATTTTATTAAAGCATATTTCACTTCTATTAATTTCCTTCTGTAAGAGACGAACTTAAATTAACAATTTTAAAAATTGCCTTTCTTTATTTAAGTAAATAAGCTTATAAAAGAAAAATAAATTTAATTCCATTTCTTGTTTTTCGAATTTGTTTTTCCTTCTGTAGCTTTCAGTTTTAAAGTTTTCGTAAACTTTAAAGAAAACTTGAAAATAACTGAAAGCACCTTGGTAGCCAATTAGATTGATTTATTTTTAGTTTGTTGTTTGTTTGTTTGCTGTCTGAAATTTCCTTTCCAAGAATTCTTCAATAGTTCCAAGGTTTCTTCCACAATCTCCTCTGCTGAAGTGCATATTGGCATTTTCCCGCTCCATACGTATGACTCGGTTGGACTGCTTGAGATTTTGAAAGATTTTTTTTTTTTATCCGTCCTGATCGAACATGCCGTCTCTCTACAAGAAAACGACAAACAACCTCCTGCAAATCTTATGTAATACGTTTTCCAACAAAATTGTGGATGCGTCCATGATAGCGCCATTAGAAATTTTAAAGTCGTGGAATTCAGCATAAATTAATTTGTTGTTTATGTATCTTTATACATTCAGTATTTTCAGCAATAGATAACGGTTTTCATAACAGAACTTTGATAATCAGTTCTCCCTAGAATAAATTTGTTTGGATAGAATTTTCTTGTATCACCTTTTTGTAGTACCATTTCTTCATTTCTATGCAAATTGCCAAGATAATGCCACTCTTATAGAAAGCCATTGTTCTTCTTGTGGAGAAAATAAATTGAATTTTCTTAAGTACAATTTAATCCTTGTTACAATCGCATTATCTGGAAACTACATTTCATTTTCTTCCCTGATTTACTTTCTCAATTGAGTGTTTTCTTTTTCTTTTGATCGGTCGGAAATTTGTTTATCTTCGGGAAAAAAACAAAATTAAATTATTTCCGTTTTATTTTATTTTTCTTCTCTGAGGTTGATCCTCTGAGACCCTTTGCTTATATCGGGGCTTTTATATAATGATTGTAGCGGTTTGATAAAAACGCAGTGGATTTAGCAGAAGTCATGTGGCGGAGCACTATCCTGTTAAAAGATGAGGCCCGTATTGTCGGTTGGCAGCTGTGACATGAGCCAATTTTCAAGCATGTCCAGTATAAGTGTATCCTGTCTCAATTTCTTCTGAATAGACGAAGGGGGCATAAATATTTAGATGACGGGCAATTCAAGCTGAAAAATGAGCTTCTTTTGCATAGCCGAACTTCATCACCAGAATGCCAATAGAATGATTGCATTACCGAATCCGCTGAAATCATTTGTAAACATATTGTACTAACGTGTGTAGTCCCTAGCACCAATAAAGTTTAGCCAAGCGCTGGTGTCGGCATCTTCAATTATCCTTATTCAGACGGCCATTACTGAAAACAATGCTTAGCAAAGTTTTTTGTGTGCTTGATTTTAGATATCATACATTGATATTTCCTTGGTAAGTCTTTTAATGATTATATTTTTTGAAGAAGATATTACAAGCTATTGACTTAGGACAGTACAATAGATTTAAATTGAATGGTTAAAATTTTATCAGCATTTGAAATATAAGTCAACCGATGCCTAAGTTGGGCCCCCTAAAGGTTCCAAACATGGGCGCCTTGTAAAATTAAAAAACTTACGTATTGCCTGCAATGAAAAGTTTTCATAAAACCCCCAAAGAGAACTTTGGTGTTTGATGTGTAGCCTCTGGGCTCATGTAGAATGTGCGGGGACGGAAAAAGACACTTACATATGTGACTATTGTCGCACTTGATTTCAGTTCTTTATTATGTTACTACTCTTTACTAAAGTTCAGTACAAATCTACAAAATGTAGTGGTTAAGAAAAATATTTTGAGGCAAATATATATGTTGTTGTAATAAATGGGGTATGTATTGTAAATATTTTGATTTCATTTTGTACAAATATGATTTTTCAAAAATTAAAAAGCAAAATGGGGTCCCGGGTTTGGGTACTTTCCTCTACTGTTTTACATACAATTTTACTTTCCTCTACTGTTAAAATTAGAAAACCAGTTTTAACCGTTTATTTTTAATTTTTTTTTTGGAAAAGCTAGAATTCAAAAAACATTTTCTTTTCAAATTTGGGGTTTTGCGTTTGCCCTAGTGTAGATGAATTTTAATTTTGTTAAATTTTGTATTTTTCTAACGATGCAAGAAGGCGCTGACAATTTATTAATATTTTTTCTTCATTAAAATGTAGCATATTTTTGTCAATCATTGTTATTATATTTCCAACGTAAAACCAAGTGACGGAACATTAAAGTATGTGATAAATGTTCCAAAAATTGGAAATATTAAGCCAGTTAGAAATAATATGAACGCTTCAAATATGCTTATCATTTCATCAAGACAGTTTACATCGCCATTGTATCAGAATTGGTTGAAATTTCAAAAATCTGCCATCGCATGAAGATATAATTGACATTCATTTGGTAGATAGCTTTTTCAAAAGCAAGAGGGGAAATTTAATTTTATAATGGAAGATTAACCTATCAGATCTATCAATCAATTATGGCAAAAGAAACTGAAGCTGTGCAGAATATTATAATTGACATAAAACAGCCTAATTTTGGGATTTATTTCCGCCTTTATCAACGTGACATACTGATGATTAGCAATATAATTTTCCCTGTCTATCGCAGGGGCTCATATAATTGGAAAACGAGCTTTATTGTGACTTTTCGTCTCTTGAAATTGTTCAGAAATGAAGGCTTAAAGAACTTTCAAAGCTATCATTTAATTAACAGCAACTGATTATAAATAATTATTATTACTGTATTAATACAACTCCACGGATGCTAGAAACTGATGTCAGTAACATTTCCCGTCAGCTTTAGCAATCAAAATGACTACGGTACCAATGTTTTTTCGGTATTATTCTGTAGGGTCGCACAATAGATTAGGCTACTGAAGCATTGCTATGGGTAGCAGCAGCAAAATCGATAATTAAATTATCAATTACCCTTCCGGTGGTCCAATGGTCGGCGTTCCAAACACCACTGGAGCTTGGCAGCTTCTTGTTTGGGCTACTAACTATTGACAACAACATACCTAACAGAAATTAGCTATTGATATTATAAGGCCTAAATAATTAGCTGTTGCAAGTAGGCTTAACGACAATGCGTCTAATTATTAGGTCTAATAGATGTTTGGCTTATGTGTGCGACTACACATCGTGAATACCGAGTGCATGGATTTCCTTTCGCAGATTATTGTAATGCACAATACTTAATGACTCCTGTGGAACTCTGTTGATGAACTGAAGTAGTTTCTTTCGGTTTTTATGAACCTGGCACTACAATACCCGTGGATTCAATGAATTTGCGGATCGCGTGATACGTGCGTGTTGGAAATGTAATGTTCCATATCTTCACGATATCATCCATAACTGAACGTGGCTGTGCTAATTTTCCCGAAATTTCACGAAAAGAGATATCCGCAATGTGGCACCCGATTATTACTCTTCTGTCAAAATCAGTAAGCTCGCTTCCGTTAGTCACTCTCCACCTACGAGAACGTTCCACGAGCAAATAATTTGGAGGTAAAATTTCTGCCAGCCAACTCAACATCATATTTACAACGTATGGAGATTTTGCTTCAAGCTTCAGCACCCAAGCTACAGGTTATTAATGAGCCAAGTGGATGATTATCTGGTATTCCTACACTATATGACAGAAATGGTTCAATGTCATGACCATAGATAAGTCCTTCTCGGTAAGGTTAAATTGGACACAGAGTGGTAAGACCCTGAAAGAACCACACAATAGAGTTCCCTTTGCTTAGCCACTCTCCACATACGACAACATTCCACGAGCAAGAAACTACACCAACACAATAAAATCACGAGCTGTTGATGTGCGAGCATGGGTTCCAACGTGCAAGTCAAATTTCTTGTAAATTAGCAAGTATCCGGCCCATTCTTATAGGGTAGAGTATGATATCTACACAATATATAATGCTTTTAGAATTCGTAGATAATAATGAAATATTTAATTTTCTTTGATTCATGTTATTTTTGTTTTTTCAATATTCATTGTCTTATTCGCGTTTATTATATGCTGAAAAGCATATATTGGTTTCGCTCTGTTTGAGTGTCTGTCTGTCTGTCTGTCTGTCTCTCTGTCCGACGATTACTCGAGAACGCTTTAACGTTTTCAAATTCTGCTTTCGCTCTTCGATAGAGACACTTCCTGAGCTCACCTGATTAGTTTGTGATTGAAATCGGTCTAACAGTCACGTGACTATTGAGCCCCAAACCCCCCTATTAAATTCTTTTATTGGAAATATAAGGCATGTAATATGTCATTCGAACGGGGATGACGAGCACAAGACGAATATGACTTTTTTTTATTTTCGAAATGCTACGTCCGAGAAAATGCCCCCCAAAAAGTACTTTAATGACCCCGTATTACGAGCTTTAGCTAAAGCTATATATAAGAATACAAGCTTAATCAGTACCTTTATGTGCCCAGCCGGTCTTCGTTTGCACGAAAACGTTAAAATGGAAGAACTTAACTGCGATATATCAACTTTGGATGAGCTCTCGTGGACCCCTTAAAGCACGTGCACTAATGTTAAGAAAATGAACTTAGGGCATGTAATATATCACTCGATTCCTACTGACGAGTCATAAGTGAATACAGTGTTACTTTTCGTTTATCAGTTAAGCATTGTTGATGGCATCTTGGAGCACGTGCCTGTCATGAAGCTTTGTCGACGCACGTGCTCATTTCGTTTTAAAATTCAGTGCTGTGAGGCCTATTGTTAAATGTGTTAATTAATGTTAAGGCGATTGTTAAAAATGGCTAATTCATGTTAGGCCTATAGTTAAAAATGGCTAAATAATGTTACGCCTATCGTTAAAAATGGCTAATTAATATTAGGCCTATAGCTAAAAATGGCTAATTAATGCTAGGCCCATTGTTAAAAATGGCTAATTAATGTTAGGCCTATTGTTAAGAATGGCTAATTAATGTTAGGCCTATTGTTAAAAATTGCTGATTAATGTTAGGCCTATTGTTAAAAATGGCTGATTAATGTTATGCCTATTGTTAAAAATGGCTGATTAATGTTAGGCCTGCAGTTAAAAATGGCTAATTATTGTTAGGCCTATAGTTAAAAATGTCTAAATAATGTTACGCCTATTGTTAAAAATGGCTAATTAATATTAGGCCTATAGCTAAAAATGGCTAATTAATGTTAGGCCTAGTAGTTATAACATAGGCCCAGTAGTTTAAAACATTTAGACGTGCGAGGATTTCATTTCTCATTTCGCGCGTGTTTGGAAAGATTCGTGTGAGCGCTGCAATCGAATATGTAAATTTACATGCAGTTTTCGCCATTGCTGTATATAAAAATATTACTGTAATATTAAACAACAAATTTTTATATTCTTCTTTTCAGCATATTGGAAAATCGTTTTACGAGCTATATTCTTGTTCTGTACTAGCTGATATGCCCGGCGTTGCTCGGACTGTTTGATGAAATTTTTGATAAATATCTAAATTTGAATATAAATGAAAACCCGTAATATCTGAATTTTGAATATATATATTCACTTTAAAGTGCTTGCACTGGAATTTTGTGTCCAATTGGGTGTGCTCAAGAAAATTCGACATTGCTTCCTTAATATTTTAGAATATCAAAGAAAGGCTGCTATGAGTATTGAATTATTCACGTCTATATTAAAAAATACTTCATAGATGGATTGAGAGAGTTGAGGAATTCTGTTAATAGCGTCATCAGCATCCCTCATCAATATGTACCGTTTCGACAGAGTTATTTTCAGAGTTCAATCATATCCTGAATGTGGTTATTTATACTGACAGTATCAGTTTTAAAAGCAAAGATTGCCCTTTCACACAATTAATTGAGATCTTTATAATTTCTAATATGTTTAGGTAAACATTATCTACCACATCACTAAAGTAAGTCGCTACATTACAAAAACTATATGAAAAATAAATTTTCTCCAGTTATTAGCTCATTAGGGAAAGTATTCTCATCTTTTCAGAAAAAGCTTGAGCAGCTGCACGCCCTAGAAGTTGTATTCTCTTATTTGTTTTAGAATAATTTCTTATACCTCTCTAAAGATTTTAATAAAAAAAAGTAATAATTTTTATTTATTTATTTATTTATTTATTTATTTATTTATTTATTTTTTACTTTTTTTAACATTATCCTCCATAACCCTTAATCGTTACCCCGTATAAAATCATGAAAAAAAATTTTGACTGTTGCTTATTATTATTACTAATCATGTCAGGATTACAATTATCATAAAAAATAATTTTTATTACCAGTAATTATTTGTTAATGTATTGTTGCGATTATGGCAAGAACACTATTTCTGAACCAATGTATTTCATTAATCTTCTATATATATAAAGAAGGATGTTTGTGGGTCTGTGGGTCTGTCTGTGGGTGGGTCTGTCTGTACGTTTTTTATACAAATCTACAGTTTTATTCCGATCTTGATAAAATTTCGCATACATGACCTTCAAAGCATAAGGAAGGTCACTGTCTACCTCAGATTTCGGAAAAATAATAAATATCGATAAAAAATCGATATTCATGGTTATGGCAAGGCATATTAATGAGAAATATCTCATGACCAACAATGCAAGGCAAAGTTGGTACAACAATAGGTATCAACAATGGTATCAGCACGCAATTCACAAACACACTGCATGAACCAACAATATATATCTCATGACTAACAATGAAAGGAAAAGTTTGTGCAAGTGTAATTATCCCGGGCAACGCCGGGTACCTCTTCTAGTATTCATATAAATATCATGGCTGATGGCAACATTATCGATGAAGGGTTAAGATGTAAGTCATTAAGGCAAGCATCGTACCTCTCGAAAAAGACACGCCTTTCGGGGCAGCTTGGGCTAGCCAAGTTAACTGAGGTTTCTAACACATTTGAATTGCAGTGAAGCACACCTTTAGAATTTTCTTTCCTTGAGTGACTCTTTCTCGCTCATTATCTCAAAATCTTTCAAGGGGAAGGGTGTGATTAAAAGTTGTTTTTAGACTAATGTGGTGTTGCTCTACAGGGTAGCAATTGGAATTTTTTCTCTATCTTTAATAGTTTTCTAGTTAGCAAATGGATGACCTTAAATTTGGGGGTCAAACTCAAATTTCAGTACGGCAGTGAATTCCCCACCCCCCCTATTACCTTTAAACCGCACTCCTCAGATCTCGCCTACCCGCAGCTTTGAAATATCTGCCATGTTACCAGACTTTTTGGACACCCTTTATATATAGAAGATTAATTTTTTCAAAATTCAGAATCACTGCATTTCTTTTTCTTTGTGTCTTTATATTTTTTGTTCATTTTAAAATTAATTCTGAAGTTCTTTTTATTGAGTGAGCGACCACAAGTATAAGTTTACTCTTTAAAACAGACCCATTCCTTTTCTTGTCACGGATTTTCGCTGTTGTTTCGGTCTTTAGGCTTCTTTTAATTCGCCGTAGCTGATGAGGATTCTCTTTGACAGAATGTTAAATGGCTTCAGGGATAAGTTTCATCTCATTGAACGCTTTTTTTCCTTCAGCTTTAAAAGTTGAGGGAAAAGGTGAGTCTTTATTATTATGATTATTTTTTCCATACCTCAAAGAGAGAAGATTTCATTCCTCTTCAAGGAAATCCCATAGCAACGCTGGTTTCATCTCCGTCCCCATCTGAGGCTAAGCGTGTGAATTTGTTCCCTAGTTATGAGCCCTGAGCTGTTATTGTTTTTCTCCCGCCTTTCCTCTTAAGGCAAAGAAGAGATAGAAAAGCTCTTGTGTTGAGGGACCCGCTTTCATTACTCGAGGATCGTCAATCACTGTACATAACGACAATGGGCATTTTAAGGAGTCTATTTTTTCCCTCCCTTCATTTCGCAATTCCGTGTGCTTCTTTTTCAGTAAAAGTGGTGTCAACCATGAGTGTCTAAAGGCGGAACACTGAACACTCGATAGGCATTTTATTAGAAGAATTCTACTTGTTGCTTAAGTATGCTCTATCACGAGGATTCTCTGATGGTGTAAATATTCTTAGTGATATAGACACTATTTTGGTAATAAGCATTTCTGGAATTTTTAAGAAATGGACGAAAACTCCTTCGTTACAATATTGGCTTGCTTATTGCATTTTGATAACAGCAAAAAATATTAAAAAACCTTTTTGAAGATTCGAGGTAGTGCTTGTTACAGCCTAGACAGGGAATCTTAAACTTGGTCTTCTCTTCGTTGTTTTGTTTGGTTTGCAGTTGCTTCTCATTTAGAGCCTTTTAAACCATAGTTGCAGAAAATGTTAGAACTCTTGCATATTTACGGTCCGGTATAGTTAAGGGTGATAATCTTTTAGGAAGCATTTTAACTAACACAGAAGATCTTGGATCATCAAGGATGGAAGATCGGCCCAGCCGAATATCTAATTAGCAGTAAATAATACTTCGTCCCGGTTGATCAAGTGTTATCCGTCTTAAAATTCGAAATAGACCCAAAAATAATCCTCACATACAAAACGTTAGAAATTCTTTGAGATCTCTAACTTTGTAAGTCAACCATTCAGCGTCGTATAAATAGTTTGTTCATTCACTGGCGTTTGTTGTTTTATGCCTGTTGAAGATGGTATGTTAGCGAAACGTGTCCACAAAATAAATCTACCGTACTGTTCATTCCGGAATCTGGTTCTTTATTTCTTTAAGGAAAAATTGTTGCTTCTCTTTGAGAATTTAGGCATGGGTGTGGTGATCACAAAATGCATTTAAGGAAACACGTATTAGCAATCTTAATATGCTAAATAAATATAAGAAAGAAAAAAAATATCTGATTTTTATATTGTTTGCGGAGAGTTATTCAGTTACTCTCAAATTAATTCTTCTTTAGTACGTGATCATTTCATCATATTTTGCTTTTTCCATAATTGACAACATATTATGATTGATTAGTTAATTAGAAACTATGTTCAGTTAAAATTAAATGGATTTTTGAAGTCTGGCCAAGGGAACCGACATGCTAAATTGCTGACATCCAATACTCAGAGTTGCGGATTTGAATTCCGTCGAGGCTGTTTGTTAGTTTTGCCTCAAGTTAACTTTTAAAAACTTGTGTTAAACATTCATAAATTTGTGAAACGGTGAATCTTTAATCGATCAGTAAGCATAAACGACCACAGCAGGTGGAATAACCTGAAGTGAAAAATTCCATTTCTTTGTAGTAAAACCACATGATAGATTGAAACGAATTCACAAAATAAAAAATGGATAATAAGTGCACAACCAGTAACTTTTCCTGCAGGCTATAAATACTTAATCGTAACACAAAACTAATTTAAGATATTAAAATATGCAATTCTCGTGGTTTCCTATATAAATTCATTTTCATTACTTCAATTAATATTCAACAATATTAAACATATTCTTTGTGAAAAGGATTTCGCTTGAGTTAGAATCCACGGACAAATCAACTTCGAATTTGAAAAATCTAAAATTACATATGCGTATGATTAGCAATTGCAGTTGCTGAGTTATGAATGGAATTAAATGAATGCTATATACTCTCATATTTAGACCTTGTAAATTAAATATTTAAATGAACGCACCATTGCATTTTTCCCTTAGCAAGTGTAAGATTAAACTAAATGCAATTACCAGTGTCGGAATTTTCTGCCTCGCTTGAAATTAACATTTGGAACAGTAATTACGTAAATTGATGATTTCTCTTAATTTAAACCGTTTCATTTAATGTAATAATTGTTTACGTACATAGGCATATGGAAACTGAAACCAACCCCGTTAAAGTGGTACGAGGGGATGACCGAAAGAATGGTATCCCAATTTTTTAGTTTTTAATACTGTATTTTTTACACACAGGTGCTGGCTCGGTGGCGAGAGGGTTAAGGCGGCGAGGGCATGGATGTTTGTGTTTGTTTGTCCCTTCTCATTATTATCATCCTTTCATCATCATTTCATAAATCTAGTTAAAGAACTAGAAAAATATCGGCTGTCCAACAATCACTTTAATGTGATCTCCTGACTACCTACACTCTGTGCATTAGTTGGTGTGTAGCGCCATACGCTAAATAAATAAATACACATACGTGATTTGATTTAGCGTCTTAGCTCGGACCTAAAATTTGCAGCATATCGGACCTCTACTTTCGTTCGCTAACATAGTTAAAGCTGCCTTGGGTCTCTAAAGTAGCGATACCAGGTTTTAATATTGCTGCCATCCAGCTAGGAATGTAGAAAAATTGATGTAGCTAAGAATCATCTTACTACGTATATTATAGCGTTAATAATTAAATCGGGTATCTTTGTCTCTCACTTCTTCTAGTAGTAACTAATTGAGACATTTCGGTTTATACAAATTTATGTTTACACCACTGTTAACTTCAAAACTCTATGTTTATCATTTGATATGACTACACAACTATAAAAATTATAATTTGATTGAAACTTAACAAAAATAAAAGGCAAAGAAGTGTTAATAAAACGTTTCAGATGATAGAAATCAAAAAATATTGAAACTTTTTTCCACTAAGCGAATCTATAATTTTGACTTTAAAATTTTTATTAGATCGATAAAAGTAAAAGCATACATGTATAAAAAGTATATTGTTGAAGTCAATACAGGGTGCGTAAGGTACTTGAGGACACGCCTTCGTTTGGTTACTGCTGCACTATAGTAAATTGTATGTCCTTTCCGTTTCCGGAAAGCAAAATGGCGGACCATCAAGTAACACAAATCATGAAGAGACATGCAGTAATCGTGGCAATAAAGGCAGAGCACAGCGATTTATAGATATCACGATTTCTAAAGGTCGCAAGATCATTCGTCCACCAAGTGCGGAAGGAGTTGGAGACCGAAGATGGCAATGTTGCACCAGTAGCAAAGCGTAAAACGCATGCCTCACGCTCTGACATCATCAGAAGATTTGAATTTATTCAGCAAGTGCAGCAGGCCATCGATGACAATCCCAGAACATCCACGAGGTCACTTGCCATGTGTCGGAAGCAACAATCAGAAATGTTGTCCATGAAAACATCAGATATCACTCGTATATTATGAGAAGAGGTCAGTTTATGTCAGACAAAACACGGGAAAACCGAAAAATCCACGTGAAGCTGATTTGCTGTGGATTTTCTCCGAAGAAAAAAACTTTGACCAGGATCAGAAGGTGAACAGAAGAAATGACAGATGGTATGTGCAGACCCTTCGGAAGTGCCACGAGTCATGCACACGAAATTTCCTGCAACTCTCATGGTTTTAGAGGTTGTCAGCAGTGAAGGACATGTGATGCCTCCAAACTTCTTTTCCCCAAGGCCTTAAAGTTAACTCTGCGGTCTACGTTGAGACCCTTGAAACAACTGTTAAGCCTTGGATAGACACGATACGCAACGGAAGGCCTTACGTGTTTCAGGAAGACTGCCTCAGCACACAAGCCATAGACTGACACAGGGATGGATGGCCGATAACTTCATGATTACATAACCCCTAACCTTTGGCCTCCTAACTCCGTGAGGTCAGTAAACACACCCTTTATCACGGCATTCGGAGGAAAAAATTTAATTAAGAAGAAATCCGCGACAGGAGTATTCAAAAATAATATGTGGAAAGATCAACAGAAAGAACCTACCCTGGAGGAGCAAAATGGAACGGTCGCGAA
Source organism: Rhysida immarginata (assembly GCA_023313115.1). NCBI lineage: Eukaryota > Metazoa > Arthropoda > Chilopoda > Scolopendromorpha > Scolopendridae > Rhysida > Rhysida immarginata. Next base: position 1,364,563 of record JAHWFO010039269.1, read on the forward strand.
GAACGAGAGAGCGGCGAGACCGAGCCACGAGAGAGAGAGAGAGGGAAGCGCGAGAGAAATGAGAAGAGAAGTATTCACGTAATGGGAAAGGTGGATCGAAAGCGGCGCTTGGAAATCCGTTAGGTGAAAGGCTCCATGGCGAAAGTTTTTCGAATAATGCCACATATGCAGCCTCCGCTACTGGCAAGCCGAGTATGAAGTAAAGCGTCGAGGGAACAAATGATATGTGCTTTGGGCAATCAAGAAAACGAAAAGACGAGCCGAGGCAACGAGCACCGACAAAGAATTTACGGAGGGAGGAGAACGGCCCTAATCAGCCCTGTCCCACTTAGCTAGAGCGACAAGGATTCACTAATTCGACGGAATACGGTCATGCCTGTTGCTTTCAATTTGGTCTAAGCGCAATTGGTAGTATTGCGAGCAACTATTCTTTCATGAACGTTACTTGGTGCCAGTTGTCAAATAATTATGCTAGTCGAGAAATATTTTCCGAGCTGGAACTTTTAAAATTTAACAAGAGTGCTCAAGGAATATTTCCGTTTAGCCTAGCAGCCTACCGGGACGTAGGAGTAGGCGGTTTTCTATCAAAAGTTAAGTGAAATTTTAATACGGCACCATTGCTTAATTGAAGTGCCTTGGAAGTAACGTTAAATTTAATGCAGCTATTGCGCTGTTGAGGAATTGCTTGGACATTCTTGCATTGATTGTGTCATTTCGTTAGGATTGTTGTTGTTAGGAATTCAATGGTTATAGGCGGGCCTATTGCTTAAGTGACGGCCGCCCAATATTTTTGGTCCTACTTCGGAATTTCCAGTTTGTGTTATACGATGAGAATTTTCTTTTCTCATGCATTATAACCCTTTTAAAAGCAATTAGACTTTATAGCTATATTTATTAAGAGGGAGTTTTTGTCTGTATTAATTTGGCTTGAGGACAGGCGCTCTAATTAAATCAAAAGAAAAAGAACTCAGACCAATTTTATTTTTAAGAGTTTTGCTTTTGTTTATTTAAGAAGAGTTGTCCTTAAATTTCTGATACTTGTGTTGTTGACAATTCAAATTCATGTTTCATTGATCTTCATTTCTGTTTCTTTCCGGATTTCGTCCTGAGAGAGGAGGAGAGTTTCCGGTTCCAGAGGAGGACAACCACCGGGGTCTCGAGGCGGAACTACATGTTGCGACTACAGCCTAGTGAAGACTTAAACGGGTTAAACTGCACCACTTCGAAGAAGTCGAATGCTGCAAGAAATATATATAAACGGAAATGTTTTATATTATATTTACTGATCACTAGCTTTGTGTTTAGACTTTATCAGCAAAGTTACTTATTGATAATTACAAAGTTTATTTAATGCAAACCAAAGATTATTTAACTTACCTGAACAATTTAAAACCTTTAAGCTGGAAAGTTAACAGCACTGTTTAAAAAGAAAGAAGTTGTGTCAAATGCAAAATTTATCATTTCATACATTTGTGACTTACCATTAATAAACATTTATTTCCTTCTTCATTACATCTGCTCTGTTCAAATCAATTTACACGCTTCCACGTTACACCCATAACACCGAAGATAAATTGAAAGCTGCCATTGTTCGCGTAATGACCAATATGAACCATGACCATTTGATTCGCGCATGCCGACGGTTTCGATCTCGCATTGAAGCAGTTATAGAAGCTGAAGGCGGATTCATTGATTAGCCATATAACAAGAAGGTTTCTTGTGTATGCTCATAGTATGTTTCGATAATAAATTTATTATCTCGACTTATATCTCTGTTTTCTTTCTTGACGTGAATCTGTCCTCAAATACCTTATGCACCCTGTACTTCGTAACACAGAATTCAAAACCGTAGCGTAAAACGGAAAGACGGCAGTGTTGTATTGTATAAAAATTCATCAGTAATTTTAAAATTAGGTTCCTCCCTCCAAATTATGTGCAAGGGAAATCTCTTAAGAAAATCTTTTTGTTCAATGAGTTGTATCCTCAATAATTTGGCAGTGGGATTGTGTAGATTTGATTCTAATAATTTGAAAACATGAGGGTCGTTTTATAGGCCATGAGAACTAATTGTTTCTTCTTAACACAGCAGAGTATACATTAATAGAATCTGTGTTAAGTGCTTAAGATATTAAACCCTGGTTCCGTTAAAAGTGAAATAAAAAATTCGAAATACGCATGCATTAGTTTTACAGTTTTACCTTATCGCCCTAATTCACCATAAGAAATAAAAAAAAATTATATTCGGATATTTGTTTTGTAAAAAAATCATGAACTTACTACTTGAATGCCATTCAAAAGTAATTCGTTATATTTGTTACATGTTCTGGTTCATTTTGAAAATGAAAGAATTTTATTATAACATCAGTTGAATGTGAATTTTGTTTATTTCCATTATTTCGCAACTGAATTCTAAATCACAGAGATTACTAATTCGATGACATAAGCTCCATCTCTTTACGAGATATGTAATGATAAGAAACAATATATTACATACATTTTTCTATTAGTGGGAGGTTTTAAATAAAAGCTACCAAGAGGATGCCTTAGATTAGTTTCAGTTTCTTTTTCAACGCGGATTGATGCCAGCTTGAGCATGCGCGCTTTGTCCTTAGTTCATCGAATTTTAGATGAAACCTAGCTTAAAGAGCCAAAGTCAGGAGGAGAACAAACATCAAGTGAAATTATCGTTTAATTGGGAGATACAAATAGCCCACAAAATAACAGAAATGAACATACGAGTAAGTATAAATAAAGGGAAGTAAAGCCTTAAACACCCCTCACAATGATCTCCTATGTAATCCGCAGTTCTTTGTTTGTTTGTGGATGGGGAGGCGGTGAAAAGCATCAGTTATATGTGATCCGTTAATGCGTGTCACCTCTCGCTGAAATGCTATTAAAATGTCTTGTTTGTTTGCAGTGTTTCCTAAGCGCAGCTTCTTCAATTTAGTCTTCTGGCGGTGGAATTTATAAGTATTCAGAGCAGGCTTTCAAATGCAGGCTATATACGAGGTGCTAAAAGCAGAAATTTCCGAGAATGTTCTTGTAAAAAGCAGAAAACGTACCTTACATCCTAATTCCCGCTTTCACCTTCAAAGTAGTCACATCTGACAGTTTTCATGCAACGATCCCAGTTTTCCCATTTTTGGAAGTCCGAAGGCTGTAGGGTGTTCCAAACTAGTGGCGATTCCGCTTGGATGTCTTCAATGGAGATAAAACGTCGCCCTTTCATTTTAGGGATGAGGTAGAAGTCACAGTAGGCTAGGTCAGGAGTGAAAGGATTGTGGGGGATCATTGCCATGTTTTTTTTTTTTGCCAGGAATTCCTTCACAACGAGAGAGGTGTGTGCGGGGACGTTGTCATGGTGGAGCAGCCAGTTTTTGTTCTTCCACAACTCGGGTCGTTTGTGCGAAATTTTTCCCTCAGTCTCTTCAAACTGCGCAGTAAAACTTTCTGTTAGCAGTATGATCAAGTCGAATATTTTAGAAATTCCCAGAAGCACAAGAACACGTTGCAACACAAACAGCAGTAACTCGCAAAGAAATGTGTCTACGATTACGAAATTTGGCAGAGCAGCAGCTGAAAATTTTGCACTGAACATCGTAACACGTGCCCACATGTGAGTACTAACCACCAGGTGATACGATGTTGATAACGTAACTCGGAAACTACTGGTTGGAATTCGATCAAATTTTAACGGTATACACAATTTCATGTACCTATTATTCTCCCAAATTTCATCATCCTAGATGTTTTAGAAAGTTATTTCGGTTCATATCTCAGTTATCTTTCAAATTCGGATCCATGTTGATAAGATATGAATTTTTTTGCTTAGAATCGCATATTCCATCACCCCTATCATTTTCGTGATGCAATTTAACAACACTCTGTATAATAAATAAAACTGTTGAGAATCCGTGGTTGAAATAGCATCACGCAAAAACTACTGGACGGATTTTGATGAAACTTAGTTTGGTTATAGCTTATAGTCTGGGTCACGGTTTAGGGTACTTTTTTCTGCGTGATAATTTCTCATTCCCACGGGAAAATCCCAGAAAGGCTCAGTGGTGTGGTAGTTATACTTGCCAACAGATGTCGTCGCCAAAAAGGAGATAAGTCTTCTAAATATGCTTTCTGGAAAGAGGTGAATTCTTTCTCAAGACTCAAGACATGCTTTGAGAATGAGACAAATGCGTACGCAAGAAAGAAATGAAGTACGTGATGGTTTCAGCTTATTACTTATTAATATGTCTTTAGCAACATTTAGTCTACGATTTTCTCCGGTTGTGCAGCCGTCACTGCGGTACTCGCCAATCACTTTGAAGGTTTCAATTTCAGTTTCAACTCAAACTCTTGGATGATTGGTTTGGTTTGTTTGGTATTAACGTCCTTTTCAACTGCCATGGTCATTTCAGGACGGCGTTTATAGGGGCCGCAAATTTTGCCTCGCAAGGGTTCTTTAACGTGCAGCGGCAAACGACTACACGGGACCAACGGCTTTACTTCCCTTCCGAAGGAAGTGCGTGATCTCAGGATTTTCCCCCTGAAAAAATCCTCGTCGTCCTCGGCCGGGGTCGAACCCGCGTCCTCGAAACTCTTGGATGAAGGGGGTCATTTATGGCCTTATAAGAAAGTACGCCAGCCTGTGTAAAAATAATCATGTTTTCGAAAATACTTCATTTGCACATTTTGCAATGTTAAATTTAAAAGAAAAATTAAGTTTTTATGAAAACGTTAATCTCTCTGAAGATTTTTTGTTGGACGAAGATGGCAACCCTGACTCCGGGTTTGAAACTCTTTGAAGGTGGCATATTACGTACTTGAAATTTTTCTTTGCGATTTGGTTGTTGTTGTTTAGTTTTTGTACTTCGGCTGCAGTATTTGTACATTTTTTTTTCTGCTCTGCCTATCTCCACTCTGAGTACTACGTGAGCGGAACCTCGGGCACAACAAAGAGGTCAGATCTTTCTAGGACTCAAGAAATGCTAAGAGAATGAGACAAAGGAATTCGATGATATATAGTATGATTTTAGCTTATAGTCTGGGTCACCGTTTCGGGTACTTTTTACTGCGTGAAAATGTCTCACTCCCACGGGAAAATACCAATACGGCTTCGAATTTTCCTTTGCGTATTGGTTGTTATTGTTTAGTTTTGGCACTATGGCTGCAGTTTATGTACTTTTTCTTTTTTTTTTTTTTTTGCTCTATCTTTCTCCGTTCTGAGTTCTTCGTGTGCGGAGCCGCGGGCACAACTAGTAATAAATAGCACATCTAGGCTATTATGCACATTGCTAATCTAACCTAAAAGTTACTTGTATTATATTTTTCTATAGTATTGGTCCTACCTCTTGGTATTTTTAATATATCCACGATTTATTTTACTGTAGTATTATTAAATTGTCAAGGATATACAAATTATCTTTAATTTATAAAATGCATAAATTCATGGAAGCCTAAATATTTCATACAAAACGAAGTTTAAGAGCGCTATCGTTTATAACTGACTAAAATATTTTGGCATCAATTCCTCCCTGAGATTGTACTGCCATGGTCCATAAGTTATACTTACGATGTTAAGGAAGTCACTTATTCGTTTCTGAGTTGTGTGTTCAAATTTTTTCATATTTTTAATCGGTCTTGCGGTTGAGAACCGTACAGATAGTTTAAAATCCTCAATTGACGGTTGATTACGCTTGAACACAAAGACAAAGCGATACGCTAAATTTTGTTTATAATTTCATTACTAAACGTTTGTTTGGTTGTTTCGTCGACCTTTAATACATAGTTACCATGTCAAAATCACTGACAAGAGAGAAACACGCGGGAGAAGAGAGTTTCTATGTAATTCGCCAAAATTAAAATTTACTGCCTTGTAAAAACATTACTTTTTAAAGTTATTCTTTTAAAACAGGTGTTTAAAATTTTTCTCATCATTATGATTATTATAAGAAAAGAATGAAAATGGACGATTATTACATTTTCCACCTTTTAATTTTTCAGCAGTGTGAATATTTCTCACAACAGAATTGAATCCGACATACAATATCAATGCGAAGTTAACAAAACAGGACGTCCATAGGAAGTGATCTATCAGCTTTGTATCACAAACAAAGAAACGATTTGTTATTTCATTCTCTTAAATGGTATTGCCTTCATAGTTTAATAAGTACTTGGTAGGGATTCATGCCAGGATTAATTTTTTCCTCCACTGTAGTGTTAACGAAGCTTTGATATAATTTCATTTTATTAGCGCAATGTTGCTTGTTCTCTAGTCTGTATTCCCACCGATGATTTTTCGCTCCTTTCCCCGTATTGTTTTATTGCATTCTGTTTGCCTTTTCCCCCATTCGTTCCCTTCTTCTTTTCAAAGATTAAAGGAGGGTATGGCAATGGAGTCGATCCAGAGGCCTTGTTTCTCCAATAAAGGAGACATTGCACAGTATCGAGCTCTATTGCAGTGCGGACGTTATTACTTAATGTTTATTTCCCAATTTCCACTCGGTTTTTAATCCATTGCAACCATACAGCGAAGCTTTATTACGGCAATAAACATTTCGCTTTATTTTCTCCAGCATCGTCTTGATATGTTTTACTCATTTTTTTTAATATTAATAAAAGCTGGCTGGATGAAGAAATATCCAGAGAAGATATTAGATAAAGCATGTTTAGGGATAATTTTATTAAAAATGCTCTTTTTCTCCTATCTTTTTAGTGCATGCTCTTATTTAATTTTTGCGCAGGCTTTCGTTTTGCTCTCTTTCATGCTAGTTTGAAGAATTTTTATTTTTTTTAGAAATCATAAAAAAATTACAAATTCTATCTGCAATGTCAAAATTAAATTATCCATAAATTTGTTATTTTCCGTTTCTTTCAGTGTAAAATAACGTGAAACAATACAATTTTATTTTAGTGCACTTGAATTTAAACTAGCACTGTTTTCTATTTAACTCTTAAGTAGAATCGTCCTTCTAGCTATGCGGTCTCCATATACTTCCACTTTCTTTCTTTCTTCTGCATGCATTCTGAGAATTAAAAGGGATTGTAGAGTCAGCAGAAAATTTAATTTACCTGAATGATGTTTTAATAAACTGAACGTGGGTTAAAGTAAGTCTCGTTTATTTTGTTTACAATTTCTGATGGAATAGGGTTGTTGAAGTAATCAAGTGGTAAAAAAATTGGTAATGGAACCGCGGTTCTGATGTTAATGTTGAATAAATTTAGTTATATACAGTAATTTATGTTTTAAATGAAAATAAACTTTATTTATAGATTGTAATATTTTTGTACATTTTTATATAGTCACAAACAAAACTTACTCATTACAAACTTCATTATCAATTATAATTGTGTGATCAAAATATTATAAATAATAATGATTACACATCAAACAATCTACATTTCGCCCAACACCAAATTAGCATAATTTTACATTAGTTAGTTATACTTTAGCCTTCCTGTAGGTTGAAAAACATATTTAATCCAAATCTATAATATATAACACAAGATGAAAACTTTAGCAGGCTTTAGCATCTATCTAAAGTCGTTTGCCAAAATAATAGATAAACCAACAAATCCTTCATTCTTCAAGAAGGAAAACAACGACGCAGTTTTAAGAATAAGCTGCCAAATATAATCACTGGTTGCGAAATATGAAGGATTTCCACTCGTCGCGTGGAATAATTGGAGATAAGTATAAGGTAACAGCTCATTATCTCGGTTTACTTTACAAATTTCCCCCTACTAAACGGTAGCAGCCATATTTTATAACCTGGTTTTACCCTGTTGTCTTTGTTAAATTTCATGAGCAGCTGAGATGCTTTTCGTATACGGCAACTACTTCAGCGCGAATGTTTTGCCGCTTAAAGTAAGTGATACATTTCTATCTTTCTACGTCAATGGTTTGATTATCATCAACCCAGGTTTCTGTAAGCGCAAGAGTATTATGAACGTGATGACAGTATCTAGAGAAATGTCTTGTCTTTCAGCTTTTTCTACATGCTTTCTTCTCATATATTGATGCAGTACTGGGCACACTTACGGCGTAACTTAGCTTACGAGTAGGTGGCATCACAATGATTGATATCACCAGCTAATTGAAAACTCCCAACTTTATTATCAAACCATTTTCCTTACATATTATAAGACAGATGAAATACACCCGATTGCAGATTCTAAACACCTTGTGAAATTCTACGTATCTGTTATGGTTTTCGAATGGCTTGCGTTGAAAGGAATTGTGACGTACGAAAATAATGCACAGGGTGCTGCACGAAATATTAATAAAATACAGGGTGTTGTTAAATTTCATGTCAAAAATTATAGGGGTGATGTAATATGCGATTCTAAGCAAAAAAGTTCACATGAACATGGGCCCAAATTTTAATGATAACTGAGATATGAACAAAAATAAAAAAGCTGCCACTAAGATCAACAAGTTAATAACTCACTTCTACAACATCTAGGATGATGAAATTTGGGAGAATAATAGGGTACATAAAAATTTCAACGAGTCGTTTCCGAGTTACGTAGTCAACATCGTAACACGTGTTACGATGTTGAGTGCATCACTCGGAAACTACTTGTTGGAATTCGTTCAAATTTTAACGGTATACACAGTTTTATGTACCCAAATTCGTACCTTATTAATATGAACTTTTTTGCTTAAAATCGCATATTCCATCACCCTTATAATTTTTGACATGAAATTTAACAAGACCCCTTATATAATTATTGCACCTTTAATTTTTCTTTTTAAGGTACAATAGGTAGACAGTAATAGCGAGTTTAATTGTTATAGGCGTTTAACATAGATATCTTATGTTAACAGAGTTATATTCAACTTTTCATCGAAAATAAACGTTATTCAATGTTAAAACGTTCCTAACATCTTGATTCTCTTGGACAAACTACTTTTTTCGTATATTAAGGGCCATTCCATCGAATTCTTCGATATTAACAAATATTTTGACCACCATCACCACCCCTGAATTTTCTGGTTGCTTAATGATGATATCATATACATGGAATTTTTTACAGTTAAGTTTTTTTTCCATATTTCAGTTCCAATATAAGTTTTGGCACCTGCAATATGCTTAAATTTTTGAATGCATTTTGGATGATTCTCATCGTCAAAGATCAAAAAGTTATCTCGTAAAATGGCAAATTATGATACTTAATTGTATTTGCTGAAAATAAATTTCTTTATGAATATTAATGTGAATTTTAATTATCTGTCAGTATATTTCCTTTTTGATGGTCGTAATGACTCCTTTGGGGAGAAGAAACATTCGACTCCAGACTAATTCGATAACCTCTGATTAAATTTATTTCGAGAGTAAAAAGCAATAACGGGTTTTCTTATCTACATGATTTTGCACGTCATTAACCCAAACATCTTCGCTTTTATGCATTCGCGTTAGCCTGTTAAAGGTAATTTCAAATATAAAAGTGCAATTTTTTTAAAATAGCTATTTTCTAAGACATTAAAGCAAGGCGCCTCACGAAATTTGGAGCGAAAGTGGAAATCTTCTTAAAAAGAAACTTTGTTAAAGAGATTGTATAATTAGAGATGCTAGAAAGTTTAAAGAGTAACTTAGTAATGTATAAATACTGGAGATAATGCTCAATAAAGTAAACATATTAAGGTGAAAAAAACGAAAGGAAAAATTTTGCCGCGCTTTGGTTCGAATCGAAGTCGCATAGTTTTTCCTTTCCATCTATAGTTTAAATTTCAAGAGTATTAGAAATTGAAGGGGAGAGGGGGAAGGGAGAATAATTGTCCACCTGAGCAAAGAAAACAAATGCCAATTTATCTTTGATCATGTCGATTTTTCTGCGTAGATTATATGTTTCATGTAGAACTAAAGAAATAGCAGGCACTCTTATTAGAGGTGATGTGTTGAAATAATGCATAGATGTTCCTGTTTTATGTACCCTCTCATTCCCCCAAACTTCATTAACCTAGGTGTTATAGAACCTGAGTTATTAACTTGTTGACCTTAGTGGCGGCATTTTTATCTCTGTTCATATCTCGGCTATCGTTCAAATTCGAACCCATGTTCATATAAATTTTTTTTTGCTTGGAATAATCCATACTACCTCCTCTGAAAGTTTGTGACAGGGTTTCAGAGTCACCCTGTATAACAGCATGTGTCTGCCAAAGTCCGTTCTTCGTAAATTAAACTCTTACAGCAAATACGAGAAAACAGCCTCAGGAGATTTAATTTTTGAAGGAAGAGTAAAGCTTCTAAGGGTAAAATGCCAGGATTTATTCTAGTATTCGAACCAAATGCTAACGTGATTGGAGCACCAGAGGACTGGTGAATAAAGAGACGTTTACACAGTCAAAGCAAAGATACAGTCCACTATGGCCATTCGTTAGCGATTCACAATACTTCTGCCCCCCTTTAGAATGCTGAAATCTATGCAGAGGAAATTGCCTCCTGACAAATCTTCGATGAGTTTAATAATGCGCTTGCAGCAACTGTATAGATGCTAATTAGACATGTTCAGCGACTAGACAGAGCAGGCACTAGCCTATACGTACTGTCTGATGAGTCCATCTGAAGATGGGAGTTAAGAGGAAGCAACCTTGAAAACCGCCTCTCTTAGTCACTAAATGTTCCATATCTAACTATGCTTTCAGGCAGCACATTCCTGATTAACTTTGTGCCCTTGTAACCTTGAATTACCTTTACAGTTTCACTGATTATATTTTTACGCTTCTGTGAAAATAAGGCTTTTGTTAATAATATAATATTACTAGCTGAAAACCCGGCGTCGCCCGTGACTTTACTTATCCTCTTGTTGGGTTGACCGCCTCAGATGAAAATATCCATTTTCACCATCGGGAAATATCACTGGATACTTTAGATCTTATCTTTCCCTTGCCCCTTGCCCTCTAGACGAAGCTCCCGTTGTTCAGATGTTCCCGTTGCCCATTTGTATTTTAGCTGCAGAGTTTCCTGACCTATACTCGTTCTTTCTCTTTCTCTTTCCTTTCCAAACACACAAACAAATACACAAACTTTTGTCAGTCATCTGGACATTTGTTAGAGGGCTCAAGGGAGACACGTGTTTCTCCTTTGCCTCCTCGATAGACACTTCCCTATCCTTATCGTCTGCTATACTCATTTTATGCTCTATAGCATAAAACGAATGTTTTGTCATTGCATCATAATTTCATGCTCATTCTATCCTGCTATCCTAGGCTCGAATTTTTGAAAATAAAGTTCGGAAGTTGGTAGATCTGCTCACGAAATGTCAAATATTGGCGAGACTCAGCGGCTTTTACGTACATTTTTTTACTGTGGCTAAAAAAAATTGCCTCCCAACCAAATTGACTATATTATTATTGCAGAAATTCCTGATGTCAACAGCGACAAAAACTACACGACACAAGTTGCCAAAAACATGATCCACGGGCCATTCGGGCACACAACAAACACAATCATCCCCGTGCATGAAGGACGGAAAGTGAACCAGGAAGTGCCCCCGGGCGCTTCTAATGCTATTTATCTCCAATCTTACAAAATTTGAATAAAACCAAACGTCAGTACCTATTCGCAAAGCAAAAGAAAAAATTCCGAATTGCAAAGCAAATCGAAGTCCGTGAGAATAGCCAAAACCTATTAATATCAATACGAAACCAAACAACAATAGCATCGCAAATTAAACAAATCTAAACTCGTAAAACACAGAAGATAAACGTCAATAATTATAAGACAGGTCCGGTGCGTCAAACAATAACGCTAGGATGAAATTCGGCAGACACAACCTAAAGCGCGTTTTAAACACAGTTTAAATATTGTGGTTTTAAATAAAGTCACTTTATAGTCACTTTCGTATAAAGTGACTCTAGTTTTAAAGTAAAGGCAGTACCATCTATTGACAAAGTTTAGAACCAACGTGTTATTATGGTAACATTAAAGTTATTAGGTTTGGTCACTTCACAAAATATTGGGCAAACCTATCTAAAAAGGGGTAAACGGTATGGTATTTATCTCTAATTTATCTAATCGCTATTTGCCTTTATTCTTTAAGCCACTGTTGAAAACTGTGTTGAATAATAAAAATTCTAAGTAATGGTTTAAGATAATTAGGTTGCAATAACTGAATGAAAATACTGGTAAATATTGAATATACCCACGCGGTCTGTTAAAAATAGAACGCATGCAAATTTTGACGTCATTTTGCGCATGCGCCTTGCGGAAGGTGTTAGGAAGCCCTAGAAATGATGTCCAGGGGTTCCGGATGAAAGGGCGGGGGTGGAGTGCGATGTTAGGGTTAAGAGGGGGGCGTGGCTCTGAAAACGGGACGATTAGCGGGTAAAACAGAACAAAAATACCTTTAAAAAGGTACTATTAAAGACATTTGTTGATAAGTACGAATACTTACAGCGCAGCAAAGACTCAGATCGCTGTTATCGAGAGGTCAATGGGAGGAAGAAGAGAACCCATGCTTACTGCTTGTGGGTATGGCAACTATGCAGTTATTTTGGTGGCAATTTCCCAAATAATACTGGTGGCTGCACCCAATTTAACGTTCCTAACATTTAATAGTAAATTACTTTATAAGAATCGAATCGGAATAATTTTAAGAGAACGTAAGTGGCAATCTAATGCCGTTAATCAAGACAAAAGGGACATCGCGACAGCTAAAACAAGCCGAAAATGCTTTGAAAATAAACAGTGCTTACCTTGAAAACATGGTTCCGGTAAATTTGAAAACAACGTAAATTTATTAATTTACTTTGGGTATACCAATGACGAAGGATAGGCATTACGGACAATATTAACCAGTCATTTTTCGAACACGCTGAGCTTCTTGTCGTGCCTTCTTCGATCATTACTGATTAAAAACACCATTAATCATAAAATAGGGGCAGAGAAACGAGTATAGTTCAATTTTGGGGGCATAATCCATTTATAAAACTAAATTACAAACAACAACCACTACAAATGTTCGAAAACTCCGCGATATGCTAATTATTTGTGGTTGCCATGGCGACGTCAAGTGCGCATGATGGGAAGAAAATGCAATTTTGCCACCAGTGGCGTTACTGCTCCCGCTGTTAATAGTGTCGATCTGACTAAAAGTATGAAACCATCCTTGCTCCAAAATTAATAATTTTCTCTCCCGTATTAATAATTTATTTACAGAGGGAATGTCCGAAAAGGGTAAATTTTCGGTATCTGCACAATCGCAACCGATCCCCAACCTATTTGGTGAATTTACTTTTTAAAGACTGGGGGGCTGCGCCCCCCAGATCCCCCCTCTAACGGACTGCTATATACCCCGCCCTATTTGATTGCAGGGGGCAGTTGATTTCCCCCCGGCCGGTTACAGGAATCGCGACAATTCAATTTGTGGATTCAGTCATCGCGCGATTGTGCAGATACCGAAGATTAACCCCGAAAAGAGCATTAACGACCCAAAGGGAAATGGCACAGACTGTTTCTGAATTTATTTTTGTTAACCTGAATACTTGGCTATGAATTTGTTAAGCTGAATACTTTGTTATGGATTTGTATTGTAAGTCAAATTGATGTTTATGATTGATTTTAGTCATTGATTTTTTGTATGACTTTTTTATCATACAAATGGCATTCCATATACATTTCTTCATGCAACTGCTATTTTCAGTTAGACTTGCGCAGCTCCTAATGGCAGATTTTATGCAAATTTTATGTAAATTTCTAAACTGAAAGCATCTGGTGTCAAAATTGGGAAACATGAAGCCACCTGGTGTCGAAATTGAGAAACACGATGCCACCTGGTGTCGAAATTGGGCAACTCGTTGTTTCCAAGCTATAACGAAGCTCAGGCATTGTTGTCCTCACTATAAAGACGGAATCTTTGAGGTTCCATAACTCCCTAACTAGATGATCTAGATCAAAACCGAACGTTCCATTGGACTTAGTATAATTTTATCTATAGATGGCTATAATTAGAACGTGTTACTATAAGGGGATCTATTTTTAACAGACCGCGTGGGTATATTCAATATTTACCCTAAAATCAGAGAAGTCATATAATTTTATATTCAGATACATGATTTTACTTTTCAATGAAAGGATATAATATTTTAAAGAAGAAAAAATCTCTTTGCTATCCGAAGTTTATTATACAAATAAAAATATTGCAACAATTAAAATTCTTCTGCTCATCCTGAGTTTAACAATAATACTGTCGTAACAATGGAAACAATTCCTTTTCGATTAGCCAATGGGATCGCCTGAAGCTACACAGACACAAACATACAGACTTTTGGTTTTATATATGTATGACAGATCAACTATTGCAGGGTTTTTCAATAAAAGACGGAACCAAAGCAGCAATGGTTAATTATTAGAAGCATTAGCAAATTAATCGATAATTATCACTATAGACAGGTTTCTGTGTATTACTTGAGGCCATTCTCCTTCATTACCTTCCGTTTGTACCATTTTCGCTACAGCCCTTATAGAACAACATTTCGAATAACCAAGTTTTTTTGACGCACTGCAAAACATTTCATGTTAATTTTAACAATTCTGTCGGAAATTTTCAAATGAAATTCAAATTGCTTGAATGCTACCAACCTTTTCTTTAAAACATATTTAAAATGTGCTGTTCCATGCTTTACATAAAAATCACGTGTTGACAATACTAATAAAGTCATACCTGCAGATTACAGACGCTGTTATTTGGCGTAACAACTGAACATGTCGCCATTGAAGCAGCTATGCAAAGAGGTTTAGTGATAAGCTATCACATCAACGGCCGAGCATTGGTTCTATAGGGTTGAACCTTCCCAAGTCAGCAGTGGAAAATATTATCCGAAAGTGGAACCACGGGCAGAAACACGAAGTCATGAAATTGGTAAAGAAATTACAAAGCGTCTTAATCAGGTTTGCCCTTAAAAAGCGGGGTATAGCAGCACCATCTCAGTTCTAGATTACAAAAGTCCGAGGAAAGAGTTTGCTGGCGAATCTGAAGCTGATATGACATGATGTAATTTAGTTTACAGTTCTTTTCCAATCATATGGGTGAAATATGTGTGGCGTAAGGCATGAGAACGGCATCTTTCGAAATGTATTGCTCTAACTGATCCACAGAGCAGTATGATGATTTGGTCTTGATTCACTGGTTGTACTTGATGAAACCTTTAACGCTTTACGCCAACAGGACATCCTGGATAATTATACGCTTCCTACAAAGTGGAAATTGTCCGGCGACGGGGTCATTAGTCAATCAGCCGGATAAATTCCAAACTGTTACTCTTTGGATTGAAGATATGAACATACAAGTTTTGGATTGCCAGCTCAAAGATCTAACCTCAACCGAATAAAACATCTATGAGATGAATTAGGGCGTCGAATGCGAGCACGTGAGAGTGATCAAGGAGTAAGTTATGACTTTGTAGAGGCTTTAAAGGAGTGAGCCTTTGCTGTCAGATACTAGTGGAAGATAGGCCACAAATGTTACAAGCGCTGATTACCGCAAAGAGCAATTATTAGATTATTAAATACATGATAGGCCTAAATAAAAAATGCGAGTGCTCATCACAAACGTCCAATTTCAAATGTTGTTTGATACTATACAAATATTCGGTTTACGTGTGTACTTTATGGCAATATTGCAGAAGCATGTTTTACAAAAATTTTAAAATCACAGCCAATGCAAATTAAATAATAATAATTTTTTGGTGATTTAATTCTCATGCACAAAGAGCTTTCTTATGATTCTTAGGATATACTAGTTCGTTCTCCATCTGAAACTATTACATCAATAAAAACTTCTACGCTTCTGGCTACAAGCGAAACCCTTCTTCCATTCAATTAACAAAGAAATTTAACGCGCAGTGGTGAAACTTTTGAAGTAACTTAATTCCTTTGTGTTCTTTCACTAATGCCTTTCTGCTGTCGGGCTCTTAAACATCCGAAAAAATAAAAAGAGAAACAATGGGCGGCCGTTTTTTTTTTTCGTATAAAACTTTCGCACATTTAGCACAGAATAAGATGAGAACCATCAGCTGAAAACTGAAAATTTATTTCGTCAAAATTAAATTTTTCCTTGGACCAGAAAGAGAGACGCGGCAACAAACAGAACAGAGAAGCCATTCACGAATTAAGATGGTGGTTGAGTATTTGCTCCGTAGGAGGAAGCCATTTGTATTAAGGCTATAGTTGGGCAAAAGAGTGGATGGGAACCCATTGAGTTGCGTGTCTCGTAATGGCTCTCGAGAAACCCCCTGTGGTCCCTTCATTAGTCCCAGCAACCATAGACACACACACGCACACAGTCAAATAAGAGCAGAGAGCCCCTGTTGAACGTTGGTATCTATTTACGCCAGCTGTTCTAAGCTGCCACTCTCGGTTTGTCTTCTTTTAAACCGCTTTTCATTTGTTGCTCCTGCCAAGGATATTAAGAAAATTCAAAATTGTTTTCTTTCCCCCTCTTATTAACAATAAACATACCAGTGCACAAAAGTATTAGAAGATAAAGGAAGGGAGAGGAAATATCATTTTCATAAAAGATTCCCCCTCAAGAATTATTTTCAAAGTAATTTCGTTTAATATAAGCATAAGCTACACCCTTATGATTTACGTATTCTATTTAGGAAACTGTAAGTGTTTCTTTTTTCTTAATTTCCTTTATATATGTGTTTTGGTTGCAGTAGGAATATTCTACTTTAACTTTGGAGTCTTAATGTTGGATTAATATTTTTTATAGTCGCTGTAGAAACTCAAACTGAATAAAGTTGAAAACGCTTAAATATTCATTAAAAATTGAAAAGGTTTTCACATTCAATACGAAACGAAAGAGCTTGGGAAAATGCCTTAAAGATATAAGTTTAAATATCAAATAAATAATTAAACTCGAAAAATAAATTTAACAAAGTAACAAAAAGATTAAAGAAGACATAACCGTAGCAAAGCATCAAAGACATGGCTTTTATGCATGGAGAGGACAAATATTTTTTGGTAAAGGATAAACCCAAATAGTCATCTGTTGCATGAGAGTTCTATGGTCATTATGGATAGTGAATAGAGAAATATTTTAAAGTGGTAATATGTTAATTTCCATACAATAAGAATATACGTTAAGTTTGATAAACGTACGAGGGGCGTTCAAATTTGACCTGGAATTTATTTTTTATAAAATCAGGAAACTACAAAAAACACACGCATCAGTTATTTTTCAAAGAACTCTCCTTGCTTCTCTACACATTTTCCCACTATTCTGGGAGCATCTGGATACCGGTTCTGTAGAAATCTTCAGGCTGATGTCTAAAACGCGTCAGGACAGCCTTTTTCACTTCCTCACTGGAGCCGAACCTCTCCCAAGAACTGTTTCAATGATCCAAAAAGTTGATAGTCGCAAGCGGAGAGATCCGGGCTATATGGAGGATGTGGTAAGATTTCCCATTTGAGTTCCGTCAGTGTGTCCATAGTCAGTTTCGCTGTGTGTGTTCTGGCATTGTCTTGTAGAAAACAAACACCACTGGTAAGGAGTCCTGGTCGCTTTTTTCCTAGTGCCGGTTTCAGGGACGTCCTCAAAATGTCACAGTAGTAGGGTGCATTTATGGTTCGACGTTCTTCCAGAAAATCGACAAGAATGATACCTTTAATGCCCCAGAATACAGTCGCCATCACTTTCGTTGTCGATGGTGTCATCTTGAATTTCTTGGTTCGCCATTCCATGCTCGCACGTTTGCTTTCAGGAGTATGGTGATGAATCCATGTCTCGTCGGTGGTCACAACACGCCTTAGGAAGCTGACACCTTCTCTGCCATAACGCTGCAGCAGCATGGATGAGATTTCCACCTGGGTGGTTTTGTGATCCTCGGAGAGTTGCTTAGGGACCCATCTGGCCCAGATCTTTTTGAATTTCAGCTTATCGTAGATGATGGTCTCCACATTTCCAGTGCTGATGTTCAGTATTGAAGCCAATTCTCGCACATGAATCCGCCTGTTGTCCCTATCAGCTCATTTGTTCCTGCGATGATGCCATCATTGACAGCAGTTGCTAATCTTGTCTTATGAGGTTCATTGTCGATGGATTCACGTTCTTCTTCAAACTTTTGGCACCAAGCAAAGATGGATGAACGAGACAAACATGATTCGGTAGACTCTATTTGAAGTCGCTGATGAATTTCAGATGCTTAAACACCTTCATTGTGGAGAAACTTGATGATATTTCGTTGTTCCACTTTGGTCGACACATCGCTGTCCACCAAACACTTTTATTTAAAACACTCTTGTTCCACTTTTATTTAAACAAACAATCGGTTGTCGTGACAACCGGATGAGTGGTGCTGCATTTGAATGACAGGCGGTAGCTGCCGTCCCAACAATGAAGGCTTAGATTTTTACAACAATGAAATTAACAAAAAATAAAGTCCAGGTCAAATTTGAACGCCCCTCGTAAGGTAAGTTTGATAAACGTTACTATGACCACGCTCAGATTAAAAACTCATGATGACTTCTTATAGATTCAAATGTTAGAGATTTTTTCTAGAGGACTTATGCATAGATATTGACCTTCGATGACCTTATGTCCAAATGATAACACACTTCTAGTCGAACATGGTGATGAAATGGTGGTATGAGACATCATTGAAGATATTTAAACAGTGAATAGAAGAGGACCGATGCCTGATCCTTGTAGTATCCGCTCGATGAATCGACAATATTCTGTAGTAAATCCCAATATCATATTTGTTTGATCTGAGATAATCACTGATTAGGGCTAAATAAGGATTAACCACTCCATAAGGAATAGGTCTTGGATTAGCAAAATTGATAGTGTTTATTTACCTACGCGTTTTTCGAATTCACTTCTTCATCTAGGGCAGGTAGTCGTCAATCTAGGGCAGATAGTCCACCCTGATGAAGAAGTGAATTCGAAACGCGTAGGCAAATAAACGCTACCAATTTCGCTAATCCAAGACCTGTTCCTTATTTCTCGTTCACTGACAGCCAAATAAACCAAGATACAAATATATATAGTAGGTTTGTTTTTATTACAAAATGGACCTTACTTTCCTAATAACCCTCGTACGTTATAGATTATTAATAATTCAGAATCAGATTTATCAAGTTAAGAACAATTCAAATTCGATATTCATTGAAAATTATGACTGCAATTAACGAAGTTTTAGAGAAATATGTCATGCCACGGAAAACCTTCATATGATGGCCCGGGCCCCCCCCATTGATTAATGGCCGTCAAAGCTGCAAATGGTTGTAATATTAAATATTAACATAAGTTTTAATAATTCAAAAATAAATAACGCTTTTTCAAGTATTCATAAGCTATTATTCTTTCCTTTAATTTTTTTTCCTTTACGAAAACAGGGGAAGTCAATCATTTTTGACAATCTATTTTAGGAAACTTATTAATAATCTTCCTTTTTATTGTTTGTGTAATCTTGCATATAGAATTTCTAAAATAGCCTAATTGATTTAAATTGTATGACTTTTTCTGAATTTATGTCTTCTATAAGGGATAGCATTTATATTCTTTAATCATTTTTGCTAATCCAATTCTTTACTATGATTGTGCTCATTTTCTCTTTGTAAATTCATAAATTTGTACGCTGTTATTAGACCTCTGATCTGTTGCTTGCTTAAGAATGCTTTTAAATCATTTTAAGCCATTATCCCTGTCATCAGCAGTTTGAATCGTTTATATCTAAATGCTTTTCCCTAAGTCCAAAATGAGATTATTTTCAAGCAAAATCTGCAAACAATCTTTCTCGAAAATAATACCCTACATTGGTAACTTATTTAATACGACGAAGTTATAGATTCATGAAACATTAGATTTACTTAAAAATGTTGTGCGGCCTTTGTTTGCTCTCCCAGCCCCATCTGCCATTTCCATTCGTAGCTTTAACACTTAATTAAAAGTGGAATTCTGGGGTTTCCGTTTAAATCACGAGATTGAACCGAACGATACGAGACATTTAGGAAAGATCATGGGGGTAGATCTCTTCAGCCCATTTGAAACGATAGTTCTGATATTTTCTCTTCGTAATAGTGAAGCCGTTTCTATTGGCAAGAGCGCCGGCATTGATATCCGTTGAGGGAGCCTTCGTCCTCGCTCCCGCTCTCCTATTATTTCCTCTCTTTGCATCTTAAAACCTATTGATTTCATTGCAAAACATTTAGAGTCTGTGTTTGTACGTATTGCTAATGGCTTGCAGAGCAATAAGGGGAACATCATAACGGCGAATGTTTCCTGCTAGGCATTTTAACAGTAAGAGATTAGAATAGGTCCCAGTAGAAACGAGGGCTAAGTCTTCAGACCCCCTTCTTATGAAGATAAGTAAAGCTCCTCCTTTCTGCTTAACTGGAAGAATCTATGGGCTTGTATTTTTGACTCGGGAAACATCGCATCGTCTTCTTTTTCCACCCTCTCCGCCAATCTCTATTATTGAAAGCTTAAATTACACATTTGTTCATAATATTTAAATATCATCAGCTAGCTGCAGTTCAGCAATTCTTTAAATGCTCGTCGTTATCTCACTGCTCCTTTGTATTCAATTTCGTTTCTAACCTAGTAATATCCTTTAAGAATAATTTCACACAAAAATTAAACAAATATCCGTGAACTTAGAGAGTATAAGCGTTTAAATATGTCTTATAATAATATTGTATTAATATTTAAATATGTGAGAAGTTTAAATGCAAAATGTTCCACAAATGCTAACTTTAGCGAATGTCAAAAATCACGTTTAGTTATCGCTGGCTCACGTGTATAAAAAGAGACATTAAGGAAACTATTCTTTCTTTTCAGTAGTAAAAAATGCAGTAATATTTCAGTTGTGTTGTAAATGTTCTATAGAGAATTTTATATAAAATTTTTATCAATGAAACTCTTTTTTAAATTTTTTTAATTGTATTGTATGAAGGACACGTGGCGGAAGAAAATTGGGAAAAAGTGACAACTTTAGATGAAGTATGGATCTATTTAAGCAACTGCAACAACATTTAAGTGATTATTTTATTGCAAAAAAGGGTCTAAAGGGCGCGGGAACTTTGTGCGACAATGTAAGAAAACTTTATCTAAAGGATTTACTAGTACGTTCAATAAGTTCGGAGACTGGCCTTCCAGATGGATATGATTTATTGTTATCACATGTTACAAACACAACCACCAAGTGCAATTGCTGAAAACATTCCTGGAAGCCTATGAAGGAGATGGTCTTCAGGATGGCAGTCGCTGATGCACTCTTGAAACGGCATCCTTTGAATTCGTTTTTCAGACGGGAGAACAGGTAAAAGTCGCGTGGGGCGAGATCGGGTGAGTAGGGAGTGTGGAAGGGTTATTTCGGCCAGTGCAGCTTGCACATTGAAAGACCGATGTGCGGGGGCATTGTCAAGTTGCATTACATTGGCCTTGCTTTTCCAGAGTTCTGGGGTTTCCGTCGGACAGCATCACGAAGGCGACCCAATTCCTCTCATTGTTCATGTCGTCCCTTCTGGTACGAACTCGTAATGCACCACGCCCTTCAGACGAACGCGAACAACTACAGTTCACCTACACGCATTGTTTGGATAATTCCTGCACTGCAGAACTGCTTCCTCTTTATCACATCTCGCATCATATGTACCTGGAAGCCACGGTCAAATAGTCATCCTCTCCTCCAAGCCTGATTGGAGATCTCAGCACAGTCTCCGAACTCATTGATCGTACTACTATGTCTGTCGCCGGGTTTAGCCAGGACATAAAATCAACGCTCCGCAAAGTTTCAGAAAAAGCAAAAATCAATGCCGCCTACTATCAGAAAAATATCCCGAAACCAATTGAGGGGTCTGATAGCCGACCTCTCTGCGGTGCAGAAAAGAATCAGGTTTGGCTTCACCAGGATGTCTTTAAGCCACAAGGCAAAATCGACGGTTGCCTTCACGACAACGGTAGAAACAGGAATCAGGGCTATCGTCTTTAGTAACATTCCGCAAACTCGTCAGATGCTGCTTCTATCACATACTATGCTTTGAGTCTACTCAAAACGGATCTGGGAAATTGGCGACCTCGCACAGTGGTCTATGGAAAGCTTACAATGAAGCATGGGCACCATACTTTCTCATTGCACACAACCCAAATTGTTTCAACAAAGCCACAAAATGTTGCTTTTATGTATGGATTGATTGTAGTTTGCTGCATTGGCTTACTTTTGAAAAGGATGGTGGAAAAGGCCTTTATTTGCAATAATGAGGAAAATTTTTTCATATGCATATTTACGTTGAATGTGTAAATAGCACATTCAAGATTTTAGAACTCTCTCAAATTGAGATGATTAATTTAAAATAAAATCGTAGATATTCTTATTTATTTTCTTTAGAATACTACTTGAATTCCTCAATTCATCACAATACGGTTTTACGATCCATGCATTGGACTGGATACCAAGAGCTCTCTGATAGAAGTTTTAATAATGAATGCACGGTAAACACCACGGTAAAGAATACAAATTCCTTCTCTCGTACAACGAAGCAGATGCATTATAGTTATTAGAGTATTAACATGAATGTTTAAGGCGGACTATGTGTAAATAGTGAGCAGGGCAGCACGTAAAAAATTACAAATTCAAAATAACAATTCATGTGATATCCTCGGTACAGCATCTCCACAGTGACATGTTCAAAAGCATTGAGAATACGTGTCTTCAAGTCCATAGGTCTCTAACCTTGATTTGGTACACCTGTTCCTTCAGAAACCCTATAGGAAGAACGAAACACACAACTTTCGCTAATCGTTTGAACGTTTGTTAGACAACTGAAAGGAGACACGTTTATCTCCTTTAACTCCTCCAGAGAGACTGGCCTAATTATATCGCCTGCTGTAAGCGTTTTCTGCTCATTGTTAATTATTCTTGGAAACGAACGGTTTTATTGTCATAATCAAGTTTTGTAGAAAACTTGGATCCAAATTAAACCACATCTTTTCAATTTCACTTTTAAATTCCAAGAGAAGAGAACTGTTCACATCGGCATAAACCTTGATGATCACTCCCCAAAAGTTTTTGATAGGATTTACATCCCGACTTTTGGCTGGCCACTTCATCATATTCATGCCATGTACTTCAAACCACAGACTTGTTGATCGCGATTTGTGTATACAGGCACATTCCTGCTGGAAAATACCGTTATTTCCAACCAATATGGACATGAAAGGTAGTAAGTGACTTTCCAGTGTTTCTTGATACTTTGAGGAGTTTTGTTTTCCAGTCAGAAATACCAAACTAGTAGTTCCGTTGAACGAAAACCACTCGTGTCACGTATTTTATGAGTCACGCAGTGGAAGATTTAATACAGAGAGGGTGGTGTTAAATTTAATTATAGGTATGTTTATTCAACACACAAAGTCAGTTACAGCTCGTATTAAATATTGGGAAGATAGATATACCGTGTGTTTCAACAGTTCCCGAACTGCCCCTTCTAATGTTTGGGCAACCACTAAAATAAACTATGTGCTGAAATACATTACATCAAATCAGTTTTATATAGTGGCAAAGTTTCTCAAATGTGTTTATTTTATTTTTACATTCCCAAAGGAAACGGTACATGTAGGTTAGACCATTTGTTCAAAGTGTTCACTGTTCACCTCTTGGCAATACGCTAGTCGGCGGCATTGTGCAACGTCAAATCCCCTCTCGCGCAAAGGAGAACAATCTCTGCTCGTTCTTGCATACTGTATTTCATTTGTTTGTTTACACGCAATAAACTCTTTTTAAAATGTTACTGTACCGGTATAAGCTTAACCTTTAATCTTTTATTTTAAACTTTTATTTCACTCTCATATTCGCGTATTTGCATTTATGTAAAATAAATAGCGAGATTCGTAACGATTGGGAGCATCTATTAATTGAAATAAAGAGGTTGAGAGGCTGTGGCTCCTGTCTACCAGCCCTTCAGCATACCTGCACAACAATACGTTATGCAGGGAACGTCATCTCCAGCGTTCGGGAACTTTTGAAACACACGGTATATAAGTAATCAATTCTCTAAATAATGTCCATATCAGTAATTGTTAATAGGAGAGCTACATTAATGTCCACAACAGTTTGACCACTGAATGCTTGTCGTCTTTGCAAGTTGCTTCACGTCTATCGCTATTGAGCGACATCACGTTTTGTGATCGGTCGGAGCATCTTGTTTGGCACTCCTCCTATGGGTGACTGTCTAGACGGTACGGCCTCTAAGATGAAAAACAAATATATGAGTTTTAAATTCACCATTAACGATCTACACTAGGTCTAGGTCTGCGTTTTCTGGGGCGGCGTAATCCTATTGTATTCGGACCGTGCGTATCCACCCACGTAAACTGGCGTTTCTATCCGAAGGCTTGAAAGATTATGCTTATACAACTGTAGTTAATGAAGATGATCTATCCAATTAAATAGCACAAACACCGGACGCACAAATATCACACATCCGTGATGGCACAAGTCATTTACGCTAACACCACAGATATCTCAGGATAAATGAGCACATTCATTTCCACAGTTCAATGAGTCGTTGATGTCGCCATCATGAAACCGCGATTGTCCGTGTAATACGCTATTGCCCCCCAGGGGCCACCAACACTTGATAAGCTGACCAGGCTTAATTATACCTTGTACAATTTCCAAGAAGATGGCGAAGCTGACATGTGTGTGTTGCCTATTTATTAAATGGCTTTGTGTCACATGGGCGAATGGACATGGCCGAAGAAGCAAACGAGGAGATGGAGCTTTCGCTTTCTGAGCGAGAATAAAAGTTCGAACGGCACTGACCTTTTCTACCGAGAATGTTATGCATCTATTTTCATCCGCAGCATTAGCACTCTCAGAAGCAAGACTCACTTTACCCTTTGCGATAGCGAACGTTTCTCCGACTAACTGCTCAGTTTCTACTGTCTTGTCCGCATTCTTTCCGCCGTTAGTTTTCTCAGCGTTCGTAGTCTTTCCCACGGGTGCCTGTACTTCTCTTAAGCTGCAGATGT
The DNA here is from genome assembly GCA_023313115.1 of Rhysida immarginata. Taxonomy (NCBI): domain Eukaryota; kingdom Metazoa; phylum Arthropoda; class Chilopoda; order Scolopendromorpha; family Scolopendridae; genus Rhysida; species Rhysida immarginata. Next base: position 1,389,538 of record JAHWFO010039269.1, read on the forward strand.
TCCGCCTATCATCCCGGCTGTGTCCTGCCTCACATCCTTTATCCTCTGCATTTCTTTTAGCGTCCGTCTCTTGCTGAAAGCTTTCATTTTCCTTAACCCCAAACTGCAACGTCTTTCCTCGTCTACCTCTCGCGCCACCTTTTCTTAACCACTTCCTCTTTCTCCCGAAACCTTTCCGCTTCCGGCTGCTTCCTTGGCTAAGGTCAAAAACTCTCACCGGTGAGAAGAGTTAGCGCTTGGTCGGTCAGAAATCCCAGTGAGAAAACTGTGACGTCATTTTAACGCGGTCAGAAACGCCAGTTAGTGCTGCTATGCCTAACCGGTTAGTCTCACCGTCCTCACCGAGAAAAAGACAGTTAGCCCAGTGAGAAATTACGTCATCATTCTCTAAGGTTTTTGACCTTAGCCCTTGGGTGAGATCAACGATATGAAATGAGTAGAGGTACCATGAGTAGATCGCTTATGTGCCCGCCATCTTTGGGGCAATTTGAAGGCGGCGAAAAGTGGAACTAATCTCTATTGTTAGTGTAGGCGCAACAACATCTCCAGCCAAAGCGCCATTATTATATATCCACTTTGTCGCCAGCTGAGAAAGTACCCCTCCCCCACCAACATCGTGCTTGTAGTCTGAAATTTCTTAAGCGACCTCTCCCAAATTTAGATGCTTTTTAATAAATGCGGTATATAATTACATAAATAACCTCTAAACAATCATTCTGGTATCACTGAAACGACGGTAACATGATTGAATATAGGAGACGTTAAAGAGAGATCGAATCTCAGTGCGGTAAAGACCATGTCAGCACCGTGAATTACAGAAATAATTATCAATAATTGTTTGTAAGCGTCCACAGCGTGATTTTTTAACTAAACAAACTAAAAAGAATTAATAAATTCATTCAATGTCATTCATTTAACGTCTCTTTTTTTTTTAAATCATCCATTCGTGACTTCGCTTTAGAGCTATACACATTTTAAAAAATAAACCTTCACACGGATAAGGTTTAAATGAATTAAAATGACAAAGTAATATTTGGAAACTCTTTTTAGTTTGTTTATTTAAAAAATATTGCTGTGAAAGCTTACAAACAATTAGGATTAGCATTAAAACATTAATGATTCGATCTCTCTTTAACGTCTCCTGTTGAAGATCGACATCTTTTATGTATCAACAACCACGATATAAAAGATGATCAGGATTTTTACATGAGAAAAATTTTGTAAGACGCAGAAAGATAAAAACACACCTGAGAAAGGTCAGTGGTGAACCTTTAATATATCTATTACTACAATTTAAAGCTGAACAAGAAATCGGCATTGAGTTTTACTGTATTTGTCTACGCAAACTTCAAACGTAAACATACGATGAAGGCCATTTTTTGCCAACCAAAGCAATGGCCGACAGGCTTTCAAATGGGGACGCGTTGGTGACGCTGAAAGCAGCTCATGAGCGATCTACTCATTTCATATCGTTGGGTGAGATCCAAAATTCTCACCGGTGAGAAGAGTTAGCGTTTGGTCGGTCAGAAATCCCGACGAGAAAACTATTATGTCATTTTAACTCGGTCAAAAACGCCAGTTAGTGCTGCAATGTCTAACCGGTTAGTCTAACCGTACTGTCCAGTTCCCACGAAAATGACTGCGCGCGCTGCAGTCGTGAACGAGTCCACAGCACTGATGGAGGGACACGTGATTTAAGTGGAGTGAAAAAATTGTAGAATCTTCAAACAAAAAAGCCCTTTTAAAGGGTACGGAAAAAGATTCCAAATCGTCTTTGTATTTATTTCAAAAGTAATTTACTATTCAATTAACATATATTAATATTATTCATCGTTTTGTTTTGAAAACGTTTGCTGTATAATCGGTATCAGTGCAGCGCGCGCAGTGAGCACTTTCAACAACGCAGGGGAATTTTCGTGGGAACTGGACAGTACTCACCGAGAAAGACGGTTAGGCCAGTGAGAAATTACATCATCATTCTCTCACCGGTGAGGGTTTTTGACCACAGCCCTTGAGTAAATGTACCTTCCGGGACGAAGAAGGGTTTCGTCGCGTATTTGTCTATTAACTACCAAATCACGTTACAATCCCACACAATAACACTTCCAAGCCTTACTGGTTGCTATAAAAGAATTCTGGTTCCTTCCTAATATCATGCCAGTAGTATGCATTTCCTTCGAGAAAAAATCACACCAAGACACTCATCCGTCCATTGCTGTGGTCAAAAACCCTCACCGGTGAGAGAATGATGACGTAATTTCTCACTGGGCCACGGCCGAACTGTATATCCAGGCTCAGGCCGAACTGTATATCCGACGTCATGCTAGAGGTCGGTGAGACATCAGGTCGTCTTCTTGCCATTTTGTCACAGGAGATTATTTTTGGAGTGTTCGTTTAACTTGTATAAACATAATTTGTCATCTTGAATCATTTGTAATCAGGAACCTAATTAGAAACCTTTCCTAAGTATAATTTTTTATAAATAAGAATTTTTTTCAGTTATAGTATCATTATAAACCGTATGTTAGGCCTAATTTAATATTATATTATTCAAAAATTTAATATTATATTATTCTATTTTAACATCATAGATAATGGGTAGAAGTTGCTCTGTTCCTCATTGTAAATCCAATGATTATAAACCACTATGTACATAGTAAATTGTACACAACAATTTTTGGATTTCTAAAGGAACCAGCTATTATGGTGCCCAGCACGAAAGAAAAAGGAAATGGCGCATGCGTAAATGAATAAAACTCGTTCAGCCAATCAGAAACGGACAGGAATCAAGGCATTACTTACTATTGATGCCAGGTATAAGTAATACCTCGTTTCCAGTCCGTTTCTGGTTGGTTGAACGAGTTTTATTCATTTACACATGCACCAGTTTCCTTTTTCTTTCGTGCCGGGCACTGTAAAATTCGCCGTGAAGATTTCACGCCAACCGCAAATTCAGGAGTTTGTATCAAGCATTTTCACGATGACTTTTTAAGTAAAGAAGAAATATTTACAGACAAGCATGGTAATGAAATCATTATACACATTGCGACCAGAATAAAATTAAAACAAGGCACCTATCCAACATTTGTTTCTGAACATACACCTCATTTAAATGAAGCGCTTCCCAAAAAAAGAAAGATATGGGATGACAGAGAACAGCTCAAATGGAAGTAGCTATATCCGCCTGCTCTGTTAGAAGAGAAAATTCTAATTTTCCGTTGAGAAGGGCGTTTGAGAAAAAATGTTCGTTTTGAGAGCGATGTTTTTATAATAGTCTATAATTATAAGTCAAAATTGATCCATACTCTGTTAATAATTAACTAAAATATACAAGCAGAAATTGGATAAGAAAAATTAGCATTATTTTCTGTGACAAGAATATTGTCACAACTGAAATATATTTTTAAAAAAATCATATTCAAAATTTAAGGAATTAACAATCACAGTAAAACAAGAAAAGAAATTTAAAAATTTTATAGAAATATTTTACAAGTAACCTATTCAAAATAGCAAGCAGAAAGCCACGGCCACTTAGCATTCTGACCTCTAGCATGACGTCATCAATTCAGTTGTCAGGCCGTGACTGGGCTAGCCGTCTTTTTCTCAGTTAGGAAGGTTAGACTAACTAGTTAGGCATAGCAGCAATGACTGGCGTTTTTGACCGCGTTAAAATGACGTCACAGTTTTCTCACCGGGAACTCTTTTCACCGGTGAGAGTTTTTGACCTCACCCCATGACATATGTTCTCGAGCCCATTCCGATCGCGCTGTCTTATGCTCTTTGGTTAGACGTGGTTTCTTCCGCTTCTGAGTGTAAACCAGTAGAGGGTTTGCCTTAATTCGTCTATGTACAGTATTGTTAGATACTTGTCCACCCAATTCAAGTAATATTGTTCGTAATGACTTTTGCCAGTAGTAACAAGCCGAAAAATCTGGCGATCTTCTCGTTCACAAACTCCTTGTTTTGCAGTTACTTTGTAAACAACAGACATGGATCTTCCAATTGCATCACAAATTTCTCAAATTGTCTTGCAATTTGCTTTCAACCTCCAGATTTCACTTATTTCGTCTTTAGAAATGTCTTTTCCACGAAGCAGGTTCGTTAGCAATGCTAGCATTTTTTTCTGTGCAAGATGTAAAAATTATGGATTAGATATATGTCGATGGAGTTCATGTCTGGCGATCTAGGAGGCTAAGTTGTTCGTTGGAATTGCTTAGAATCCTCCTCAAAACAATAACGTTGTCCCAATGACATAGTGCATTCTTCTCCTGGAACATCCCATCGTTGTTAAAGTACACTACATGATCAAAGGAGTCGGGACACCTGTTGCTCTACCGTAAAGCTGCAAAAAGCTTCAATCAGTAGTCTGTAGGACCACCCCGAGCTGCTATCACTGCCTCCACCCTACATGGCAAATTGTCCACAAGTTTACGGTATGTGTCCACAGGTATTGACCTCCATTCCTGGAGGAGTGTCGTTGTCAGTTCCTGGACAGATGTAGGGTGAACCATCCTGGATCTCACACGTCGTTCCAATTCGTCCCAAAGATGTTCGATGGGGTTGAGATCAGGACTCTGGGTGGGCCAATCCAGTTCTTCAACCCGCATCTCGTCAAACCAGTCAGATATGGATCTTGCTTTGTGGCAAGGCGCATTGTCGTGCTGGAAGAGGAACGGCCCGTCACCGAAGTGTTCCCACAGCGTTGGAAGTGCCCCGTTATCCAGAATGGTCCTGTAGCCATCAGCATTGAGGTTTCCATCCACCTTGATGAGCGGGCCCAGTCCAGTCCAGGAGAAACACCCCAGGTGTTCACAGGGGTGTCCCAACTCCTTTGATCATGTAGTGTACATTTCCTATATGTGTAATTTCATAATATTAAATTTTTAAACATTTTTTCAACCATTTATTTTTGGGTGAGTCTATATAATTATGAGACATTTATTTGTACTGATTATTCTAACTATTTTTTATTGAAAAGAAACTATATATATTCTTGAAAATTTGGAATAATCTTGTTTATGTTGTGAAATATTTAAGTTTTGTTTTATCAAAAATAAACAGGTGTGCAAATATGTCAGTTTTTTTTACAAAGTCTCTGTACTTTTGAGACGGACCTTACTTAAACAGTTCTATATTCGATTTTGGATGACGAACGTCATTGATTTATCATCCAAATGAAGAGTCCCAAAAATCTTGATTGAGGCTAAAAAAAAAAAAATGGTGAGAATTGCTTCTGCGAATTCATTGAACACTTGATCATTATTTTTTTGTTCTTCATATAGTTCGTTAATAGGTATATTTATTAAGTCTTTTTTTAAATGTTTTCATTAATCATTTCATTGTTAATGAAACTTCATTTAAAAATTAAACTAAATTAACAGAAGAATTCAGGACCCAGCATATTCATATATGCTCATTTTTTTTTACTACCATTGATTCTTTTAACTTTGACATTAGTCTGAAACAAATTTAAAACTTATCCTATTCTCCACAAGAAACTTGATGAACTGGAAATGTAGTAATAACCTTCGTGAAGGATTTTTCAAATCCCAAGGTGTTAAAGAAATTTTAATTGGATTTATCACGGGATCTCCCGATGTTATTAATGAAACCGTTAAGGACGCCATCTTCCCATTACGTTACCCGATCTAAATTCAAAGGGAAGAGGAGGAAAAGAGTGAAAGAATGGAGGATTAAGGAGACAAGGGGGAAATGATGGACCGTGGGTAAAGCTCTTTTAGCTCTCCTTCATCGTCAATAAATCCAGTGTTTTACGTTTCGAAAGGAGGACTGCATAGTCGAGATTAAGTTACTTGTGCTTCAACATAATACTCTCTCGCAGACTGAAAAGGCTGTGGTTTTATTATTATTCTTAACATATTTAGAAAAAGAAAACTAAAAGCAAAAGCAGGAACTGGTGGAGTTGGTGGAGCACAAGCTCTTTCATGAATATTAAATGTGCTTGGTTTATTATGGAATGATTAGCAAGGCCTTAAAACTTTCAATTGGAACTGCTATGGTTAAGTTTATTGTATGATTGAAGGCAATAAAATGTTTTTAATTTCTTCACTAGTATATATTGATACGTGAAACTTACATAAATAAAGTTCATATGTAAATAGGAATAATGATAAAAATATCATCATATATCATAGAGGTTTTTTCAACCCTTTTCCTTACCTAGCGGAGAAAAACAAATCAAAAAGCCATAAACTTGTTCAGGTTAAAGTGGAAAGGATGGTTTTGTTCATGGAGGCTGAAAGTTTGAGCAGTCACCAGTCAAAATCAACAGCCAAGGAGGATATCGATTGTTCGTGCCCTGAAACACAACATGGAAAATATTGTCTTAGTGTGGGAACCTTATTCTGCCGAGGACTGGAGTTTTACCTTATTAACAGTAAGGGCAAGCTTTATTTTTTCGTCTTACGATGTGCTCACATGACTTGGCTCCGTAATTAATTGGATTTCTTCCTTATTCTTTGATTATTTATAGCAACTACTTTTCTGATCGATACCTAATTTGATGAGAAAGACTCCAAACTGACCAAAAATATATTATGCAATCTTCGCCTAAGAATTCGTATTTCATAATATTACTGACATAAATATTACTAAGGGCTTGAATGGGAATAAATTTAAAATGTTAATTACAAATTACATTTCCGCTCATTAGGAAATCTGTTAAGATTTGAGGCTTTATCGCGTCATATTAAATTAAAATATGAAGCACGAAAACTAATCGAGTTATCGTTTACTGAAATTAGCATAAATTGTAATTGTATATTACTAATCACTTGCATCTAATCGATTAGTGATTAGGAAACGTCGATATTAATTGCATTTGATCTTTATTTACTGCTCAAAGGGGGTTGTGATTCCATGTATATAGTGCTTGCAGCGTCAATTTTCCTGGGAACAATTTCTCATCGGGTTAGAAAGTTAGGAAACACGCACTCGCCCTCTTTTTTTTTTTTAAGGTAATCTTGGCCATCGTGCTTGATCCGTTTCGATTACTTTTTCCACCCGAAGTGGAGAAAATATCAAATGAGATCCAGCGAAGGGAGAAAAGAAGAGAACGGACTAGTCGCTCGTTTTCAGTTTCTATTTGTTTGGTAGTGAGGGAGAAGTTGGAAGAGAGAGAGAGAGAAAGAGAGAGAGAGAGAGAGAAAGACTAGGGACACTCGGTATCGGCTTTTGATTCCCCTTTGTGCTTCCACTTGTGATGTGATGTTGAAAACTTTTCCACTTCTAAACAGAATGCTCTAGGTGGCGATTTACTCTCGTGAAACCGACTATTTTTTCTTGTCGAGCAGCTGATGCCAATATCGGTCGACCGAAGCTCCATGGATGACACTTCAACTGAAGCGATTCCATGTCTTTCCAATTCCTTGTGTCAAAAGGAAAAGAAATCTTTCGTCTCCATGGAAACTCATAATGTCGGCGCAAATTTCGTTATCTGACCACTGGTGATGGAGAGAGATCAGCGACCACGCGCTCAAAACTGTTGAAAGGCATTAACGTTGCAGAAATACAGTGACAACCCGTTGTTAACGGCTGGTATATTAAGAAAAGGTGATGAATTTTTAACCTATATTCTCTAAATTATCCTTATAAATTTTACTTATGTAATGGTGCGTTTATTAGAAGTAAAATTGTCCAAATTTTGAAAAACTTTACTTTTGTAACTGTCAAATTCTATTTAATAGGAGATACGCTTTCTTATAAAAATTAGCAAAAATTCAAAAATTCTGACAACTTTCTTAATTTTTGCACAGGAAGTGTTTTTTATATCTTTTAAGTATTTTAAATATGTACGAAAAACAAATCTTAATGGGAATTTACATAAAAGGCCATTTCAGCATTCATAACTGTTAGCGACATCTTTTATCATTCAAAATAATAAATCTTATTTATTATTTTTTATTTTAAGTTTGAGATTTTGCATTACGGTAGAATTGAGGGAAATTCTTAATTTGCTTGATCTTTGAGCTTTTTAACTGACAAACAGTACAGCAAAAAGTTTGTCACCTGAAAGTTCGTTAGTGAATTTTAAGATTTAAAAATACAAATACAGGGATGGCATAATTAAATTCTATGCTTACTTCTTAAATAAGGTGTATCTGTTCTGCAAATTTTATTAAAGCTTTACAGTCACAATGTATTGACTGTTATGCAGCCCTTATTTGGTATGCCTCTCAATTTTTTTCTTCCGCATAGTGTTTAATATAATAGTAAGGTTATTCCGTTGAAACAAGAAAATAAAATACGAAGAAGTAAGATAAGGTGAAATGACTTCCCATTGCAAAAATTTATTCTACTTGCACTTATGAAAATAATTTGGCCGTGTGCAGATTATTATTTTCACATATACTCCATGCCTGTCTAAACATCCGTTTCACCAAGGCCTCTATAGTAGTGTTGAAAAAATAAGTATCAGCTTGCTGAACTTCCTTGTCCGCTGTGAATCGTCTACCTCACTGGTACTTCTTCAGTAGTTCGAACAGGTGAAAATCACTGGGTCCTAAATCTGGACGTGTTTAGACGGCCAGATTGCTCACCATCATACACGTCCTGTCGTTATCGATCGAACTCAGTGGACCAAACACATGACATAACGGTGACACCATATAATTCAACAAGTTGGGATGTGTTTTTCAATAGCAGAAGTTTGTTCACACAAGGTATTCTAAGTTTGATCATGTTTTACGTAAACACACCATATTTAAATTGATATCGGGAGAATAAGACTAGAGACCCTAGTTACCATTCACATTGAAAACGGCAGCCATGTTTATACCTTCGAACTGCACGAAAGCATAGAATTTCAATGCTAATTTTATTATTTTTCTTGCAAAAATTATGAATTATTGCTAAAATCCATTGAATGATTTGATTTGGGTTCATCCGTAATCAAGTTATATCTAACTTAGAAGTGATTAAGGTTTTAATAAATAATGTGAAAACTTCAACTTGAGAATAAAATTTTTTTTAAATAAATTCAAAAATAGTGCCGATTAAATTTCAATTGTTTAAGGACTTTATTAACTTCAACATTAATCACATTAATGTTTAAGGACTTTGATTTAAAATAATAATCCAAGTGCTTTATGTCGCATTAAGCACTGGGATAAACATGGCGGTAGGCAGTTAGTTTGCCGGTCTCTCTTTATACAGGGTCTCTAAGTAAGACACACATGTAATAATGCACTGGTTATAATGTTTTCAGCTTGGTGGGAAATTATAACGCTACAGGGAATATTACACTTGGGCGAGGCCTTGTACCGTACGTATTTAACTATATTCTTAATTTATATTTTTTAATTAATAAGGATGTCTTTATTATGTAGTATAAGACATGAAATAACATAAAATAAAATTTGAATTAATTATGTGATTCACTCTGAATTCTTTCTGCCGCTTGTTTAAGGAACGAAACATGAAAAACTATAATAAAGCTTTTTTAATCACAGATTGAATAAAATATGAAATGCAAACGGATTTAACCATTAATATTAACTTATTCTTTCCAATCTCAGTCTTATTGCTTTCCCCGTGCTCCTACGGCGAAGAAACACAAAAGAAATTAACTGTTCATATGAAAAAAAGTGAAGTTCACGGCTTCTCGTTCTAAATTTAAGCAAACTCGATTCTAGGTTTCTGAAATGTCCAATAAGGAGATAAATCGCTAGTCCTATATGGGGAATGTAATATGCAATATACAGAATGATTCACTACGTGTAGGCTATAAAAACTTTGGTATTCTATTTAGGTACAGAATTATAATAGATCAAAGTTTTATGAGTGTAGTAGCAAATACGTAACCAAAAACATGTTATGAACTTATAATTAGCATATGAGTTTACAATTTAGTATAATAAGTGCTCAAAATGTGCACAACACCTATGAATCTTCGGATCATAAACACAAACTATGGCATCATTATTGCTTTTTGATTAGCACATCAATTATTTGTTGATGTATTGATGTCAAGCTGTAGTCTAGCTGTTTCAAGTATTATTATTATTATTATTATTATTATTATTATTATTATTATTAGATAGATGGAAACCGCCAAAATTTGACGGTAAACAACTATGTGGTTTCATAAACAATCGTAAACAATCCTCTCCACAAAGACGTCACAATCAAGAACTTTGCTAGCATTGATGATCAAATTAACAGCAATTACAACAATTAACGACGATAGCAATGATCAATGCACATGCGCAGAAGTGCCGATTTTGCTCTTAAAAAGTGCTTTGTGTTTATTTGATTCACAACAATGATTGAATAGTGTCTTATCGCAACAATCCCTGGCTTCGGACAGATTGTCGTAACTTTCTTTGTTGGCTTCAGATGCATATGCGCAGAAATGCCAATTTTGCTCTTACAAAAAACGCTTTACGTTTTAACATATAGGATTATTATTATTATTCTTAGATTGGGTTAGATTATCGTTGACTAAAGCCAACGATAACCCTGACAACGGACAAGATAATATTGTGCCTGACCCAAGAACGAACACAAACACACATGTTCTCGGAGGGACTCGAACCCGCGACTTTCCGACTCCGAGAGCGATAAGATCTGCGCCCCAGCGCTTTCGGCCACCGAGTCGGCTTTTTCAGGTAAGCCCAGAGTTAAAGATCTAAAACTTACTAAAACTTTTATATCCGTATACATCGGAGGCCAAGCGATGGGACCTCCACAACCAATCCATATGTTTTTTAATGGTAACTGCATATATGGATTTACTACAACTACTTTCGAGACTTTGATCTGTTGTAATTCTGTATCTGTTTGGAATACAAGCTATGTCCATATGACATTTTTGTGCTGCACCTGACCTCCTTAACAAAATGCTGACTTTTTTTTTGTGAATCACCCTATATAACAAAAATCGATTCCCAAAGTATTGGAAAGTGATTGATATTAAGGTGGGTTATAAAATATATTTATAGATAAAGAATTCAAAATGAAGACGTGAAAATATTGTTTTGTTCATGTGGAGCGGTTAATATTTTGAAAAGAGTCTAATAATAATTTCACTTCACGGAAGAAAATAAAAGTCTATTAAAATTTTTAGGCTAATGTTTCCGATATTCGAGAAAGTCAAGATTTTTTGTGCGTAGCTGAGGCTAGTTCAAAGAATATGAAGCGTTTTAAGACCGTAATTGTCAGTCTCTCAGTCAGAATGAGCGACATTGCCACAACAGAAAAGGAAGGAATTGACGTACAATTTATTTTTGGAACCTGATTTTACTATGGTCGCGACAAAAAGCTTAAGCATAATACTTCAGCAATCAAATAATGGTGTGCAGAGGAAAGATTCACATGTCATTCAAATGTATGCGTTTTTATTTACTTCTTTACAAATCTCCATCGTGATCGGCGAATTTTTGACACTTCTAGACGCTGCATGTCTTTAGAGCTGTCCACCCGTGGTGCCCCGTTCCAAACAATACTGCCATTTTTCTGACAGTCATCTGTCGATTCTCTCATCGATTCTTTTCTGCTTGCTTTCCTCAACAACCACTACGGACCTAAGCTTATGTTTCGTCTGAAGAATCTTTCATCAGACAGCTTTCTATATAATTTAAATTTATGCTTCAATCTCGTTTCCTAGGTTTTCTGCATTAAAGTATATGTGCATCCAACAAATTTCAGGTCTTTATTAATCTTTTGCAAATATAAAAATTAATGTGGAGATTAATGAATTGAGAGTCTCAAATTTTAACTGGATGACTCTCAATTCATTTGCTGATAGCGATGAATACGATAGAAATACTTATACGATAGAAATACTTATACGATAGAAAAGACTGAGATGCTGGGATCGTATCTTTCCTAAGAACGGATATTTCGCCTTCTTAAGAAAGTGCAATGTTGACATATTTACGAATTCTATTAAACGTTCAAACTAATTATAAAGTTTTGGTCAGTTAACATCGTGTTATAAAGGGGGAAACGGTTAAATTCATGATTTCAGATTGCCGTTAACATTCCATTTAAATTAATAAAAAGAATTAAAAGATTTACAAAGATCTGAGAAGCTAATATAATTCGAGCATATTTCCATTAAATATCTGTAGAAGTCTACCGGGTGTTTCATAGGCCTTCACAGGGTATAGACCAAAGAAACAAGCGAATAACATTTGAACGGAAAAAGATCTTTATTTCAAACTTTCAGGATCAACACTTGAGACTAAAGGAAATTAAAGGCACTAGACCACTTCCTGAGTGTTTCGGCAGGGCTCTAGTCACAATGATAAAAAGTCCTGACCAAAAAAACACGCTCTTCGACTGAATATCGAGACATTTCGGCGTAATCAACTGCAGTGCTGTATTCGTCGAAAATAAGCCTAATCCATTTCCTTTGACTCCCACAAACACTCACGGCACTAGCTCCACCTGTTGACGAGTTATTCAACTAACAAGTTGGTCATAACCTATGAAACACCCGGTACCTTATCGTGTTCTTAACTTTTGACTGAAAGGAAATTATCTTGGAGACACTTAGAAAAAAGTGACCAGACATCCTGATTTTTTTTACTTTTTGTCTCGACTATTTGTCCCCAATTTCTGGTTTTTGTCTCGATGCATAAAAAAGCTAATAGTGTATTATATGTACAACTCGTTGATCGATAAATTTTATATACCGGTACTTTCAATCGACAAGTCATCATCAATAAATCCAATTTATGTTTTGCATAATATCTGGTGATAGATTTGGAGATTAGTTTTCTATCAAATCTCTATTATTTTTCAGTGTAGACTCGGTGTACTCAATATAAAAAACTCTCGTGCTTATGTCATACAAATCTAAGATAATGATATTTATGATTATAATAATGCTGGTCTGCGAAAATAAAATGCACAGGATGTGTTGTCTAATTCCTGTTTTTGGATACGCT
>JAHWFO010039269.1:1412451-1424366 GCA_023313115.1 Rhysida immarginata
CATTTTTAATCAATTGTGTTTACTATAACTCCTATTCTTATACGAGTAGAATAAAATTTAAATTCAAATTGGATGATATTGTAAATGTGATTTATATCTGCCTATTTTTATCATTTTCACCAAAACGAGGAACATTTTTTTCGTATTACAATTATGACTTGTGTGTTTACAAATTTAGGCCCGGATTCCAAAAAGCGTCGTTAGCGACTTAGCGAACACATTTCGTCGTTACGACGTCTAACAACGTTTATTGCTATTCACAAAACTTGTCGCAAATGAAAAGTCGCGAAGAGAAAATGGCGAAAGGTTATGAACGCGACGAAAAAAAGACATCGAATATCTTTACTCAGCATGATGAAATATCAGCAATTGAACATATTCGATAGTTTAGATTTTCTACGGATGTGATTTTTCAATATATTAATTGAGGAGCAAATGAGCGTACTTGTTCAATCGCTCCCCCTCCAGCTAAAAGGTATTGATTTCCGAATAAATTTATTTCTGTCATATACTTCTTTATATCAGCAATTGATATTTTCATAAAATAATTTTTTATTGTTTAGCACTGAAAATTTTCCAGAAAGAGTTCTTTTATTATTATTTTTCGTAGTCATTAACTGTATTTCCGAAGAAGTAAATTGTTGCTATCGCTTTCGATGTTTCTTCATTTTTCTTATTCCGCTAGTCGGGATTCTGAAGCAAACAAATACGTTATTTCCGTACTCTCGAAATCAGACTACTATTTTCTCGTCTGACGTTTACGAAGGCTAACGATACGTATTGTCGTATTGTAAATTGCAGTTAAGGCAAATCGTAAATTTGCTAAATTTACCGACGTCGTTACGGTACAGGCCTTACTCTACAACAGTTTATCATTATCGACAGTTCTTCTTCCCAAGTCACTTTTTTCCAAAAGTTCTCAAAACTGAATTCTTATGAAACTGAGTTGGGTAATTGAAGATGTTAAGGAAAAACGGAAGGAAATATTCCGCGACCTGGATTCTAACCAGGGACCACGCTTGCTGCCTGTACCAATTGAGCGCGAAACCAGGTCGCGGAATTTTTTCTTCTCTTTGGAGTATTATCCCCATTTTAAATTTATTACTTTCGTCTTCGAAATTGATTTATATGATCAGACAGAAAGGAAGATAGAGCTAGTGGAGAGGGGATATGCCGAACTCGAAAAAATAGGAAAGTAAATTACATGTTTACTAGAAGAATTCGTTTTAGAAAGCATATTCGAATTCTAATTATAAATTTACATGTTTACGAGTTTTTCTAAACATGTAATTTACTTTCCTAATTTTTTCGCGTTCGGCATACCCTCTCTCCACTAATCCTATCTTCATTTTGACTTATCATAAAAATCAATTTCGAAGACGAAAGTAATAAATTTAAAGTGGGGATAATACTCTAAACATAAGGTAAAGATATTAAAAGACAAAATAAGAAAAATTTCCGCGACCTGTATTCGCCCTCCCAAAGGGTACAGGCGGCAAACTATAGTTTTATGAGCATTTTCGGTAAACTTAAATAAATTATTATTCTAAAATAAAGGGCATAATACATAAAAAATTAAGCAACCTACTTAGAGATTATTTCTTCATCGCTGAGTGGCTTTTTTATGCAGTTTAAAAAAATGTGTCCTATTATTTAAATATAGAAAATAATTTAAATTTTTCGAATGAACAGGCTGTTCTTCCACTTCAGGTTTTCCGTGTTCCTCTCCGTTTGGTGTTCGCGTTCCATCTTCTTTGGATTGGAATTGTTTGAATCCCTTTCACGTCATCACTCTCTATTGTCCCCCTCCCCAGTTTACCAAAGTAAAAGACGGATCTCTTCCACACCCACACTCAACGCGCTCAAGACGCACGCATGCGCACACACACATGCTCTCTTTCCTTCTCTTATTCTATTTTCATAGTGAAAGGAGTAGGATCTCTTTCATTTCGGACTTTAAGAGCATTTCCGAAATTTAATTTTACGGCGCATGTCACGTGTGCCAAAGGGAACACACAGAGGATTTTCGCAGCTCAAAATCACATCCCTTCACAAAAGACAATTTTCCTTCCACCTTTTGTTTAAAAATTTCATTTCCACTTGTGTTCACCGCCCAATTCTTAAGCAGCTTCGTGATTAATTAGGAAACGTTTCCGTTAAGTGGGTGGAATTTAATCAAATGTTGATTGCATTACTACTGCTCTTCGCCTTTGGGTACAAACATAGCCGAAAATTTTTCTTTGTTTTTTCCTCTTTAAAATCTATTCACCTGATTAAAAGATCGGAATACTTCGAGTCGATCTGAATTTAGCTTAAATTTTAATTCTCTGAATGAAAATGTTTTTTCCTTCCCTTCTACCTTCATCAGAAAGTTATTATTATTAAAAAGAGTTATTCATTAGATTCTATTTTAAAGACAGGTATCTGATGAAAATAAAGACTCCATTAAAAGTGAAATGAAATTAGGAGATCTACTTCCTCTCTTATTACATAAATTTTGGTCGCAACTTCATTTCAACCTCTTGCTCTTTTTACCAAAGAAACTTGGACTCGCAGACGGAATGGGATTGGATTGGAGGAAATTTATTTGCCAATATTCTAGCTGAAGATAGAATTTATGTTCACAGAAATCGAAATTTCTTAGGTCGAATCGGCAAACGAATATGTTGTACCGGATTGTTTATTTTCCCCCCTCCAGCTGATGAAAATAAACACGAACCATGTTTATACAAATCTTGAGATTCAGATGGAAACTCTAATACTTTTGAGGCTGATGAAATTTGAAGCTGGTGAATCTCATTTCACAAGTTTCTAAAGAATATTGCGCGTGAAAGTTTCTTGGAGAAAAAAGAGAAATCTACAGTAAAAGAAATCTCTACTTTATGCTTTATGCGAACACTTGATAATATAAGAAGTTAATTTCTACAAAAAAAGTTAGATAATATGCGTAAATTGTTAAATTATAATTTATCCATTCGTTTTTTCAATGTTCCAGTAAAATAAAAAGTACAAGTTTTAAAACTGAATTAATGATAAATAAAAATTGAAAAAATAACAAAATTCGTTCTTACCGTGATGGCCATTGGACGAGTTCAATTAAGAGGAGATGAGGTAAGCGTGTAGGTGCCTTACCCAAATTTCAATGTTGCCCATGGAAATTCTGAAGAAAATTGAAATTATCCAAAATTGTCTTTTGTCATAAAAAATGCTATTCACCTGACTTTAAAATTGTCAAATTGTTTCTGCTTCATTAATTCTTACCTGTGAATAGGTGCAGCTTGCACTTGAAAGAAACATCTATTAAAATTTATTTTGACGACTGACGAGTGAATTAATTTTGACAACTGAATTCTTTTTATCTTCCAATAATTGTTGACGTTTTTCATTAGTACAAATAACCTGACTTAAAGAATATTTTTGATGATAATTATATTTTAAGCGCCTTCAAGATGTGCCTAGTGCAATTTCCCTCTCAGTGATTGTGTCATCAACATTTAAATTCCTCTTATCTCCAAATTGACTAATCAGCTCATCAATGAGCTCGTCTATCTCAATAAAGTAACGTTCGATTTTATTTTTTCATGTTTAAATTTTTAGGGAGTATTTTTGTATGCCATCTTTATATACTTAAATAGCAGCTAATTAACTTAATTTTATTATCGTACATTATGATGTGTTTTATATACTGAGTAAAGAAAACAAAACATTAGTGAAAAACACACATAAATAAGGAACATCTGAGCTTCCTAGAATTGCTTCGCAATCGACACCCTACACGCCGCTGATGACCGAGGTCGCCATGTCGACCAGAGGGAAACAGTATAGTGGCGCAGATCACATGTCGGGGCGAGCGAACATATTCTATGCTACGGGGGACGAACGCCCTATTTTTGACATTGTTGACAGGTCATCACCGGACATTGACTCTTGGCTATTTGCTAGAATATCAAGAATGCCGCCAAGTCGTGCGGTCAGATGAGCTCCGTTTTCAGGTCAGCGATATTCAATGAGATTCTGGTTCTGTGGTGATTTTCGAAGTTTTTCTCCTTTAGTTGATTTAAAGAGATCTTTAAATACTCCATGCTCTGATAACTTACACCTTCCATGGCTTTCGCGCAATCTGCAAATGAACTATGTATTTCAACAAAACATTGTGCATTCCTGCAGTTATAATTATCGACAATGATTCAACGAGCTTTGCTGGTACTAACTCTAGCTGTTTTCCCAAATGTGGTTGAGCCGATGCCACAGGCTATTATTCGGTTATTCGTGGAAGAACAGAATGGACACGCTATTTAGGATGTATATCTAATATTTTAAAATCGACGTTCATAAAGTTGATATTTCAGAGAGCTCTTTCGTTTGAAAACTTTTATCCTCTTATTTACCAAAAAATTTTAAAAACAATTTTAAAAGCTTTTGAAAATCAGCTAATTAAAGTTTAACAGGACATATAGGAAGTAGAATCAGGCAAACATACTAAATGATTCATGATATTCTATAAATCATGCACTATAAAAGCATTCGACAACGTACTAATAAATTTCTTGCACTGAATTAAAGTTGGACTAGATTGAGTTTTTCTGTCGTAAACAAATAGATGCTGTCAAATTGTATAACCATAAAATGTATAAACTTTAATAAGGTCTCTATTTCCAGGGTCTTCCTAAAATCTGGCCTCCCAGGAAATAGACAGCATTTAATGCTGCAAATTTTTATTAAAATTAATTATTTTTCATATTTTTAAATTCTGAAAAGCTCCATTAACAAGAGAGGAAAGAACTGCAAAGAATGGTGCCCCTTCACGTTCGAATTAGATACCTTCTCAGAGGCCAGGCTTTTGAGACTCTCTTTTTATATATATTTAATTTATTTAATTAATGTAATTGCAGAATTTGGAACGGCGAAAGCAAATGCGAGAATGTAAGCTTTAATTTTAACAAAATTAGCAACGTGGTCTAAAATTTTTAAAGTAATTCAGTCGTTAAGGAATGCAAGGAATCCAGAAGCTGGAGATCCCATGAGGATTCATTGCACACTCCAAAATACGGCATTTTCCATTTCACATCCACTACTTCAGTATAATTTTAGAGAGTGAGTAATCCTGAAGTTTCAATTCTATGTATTAAAAGTGAATTTTTGAAAAAGACTGGAATAATTTTTTGCTTATATCGTGGCGTGTACATGTGGCATGCATTCAGCAAATATTAAAAAAAATAAACCAACTCGAATGTGAAAACGAAATAGATAATACATGACAAAAATTTCATTTTATTAAAACATGTTTTGAAAATAATTTGGTTTCTTCCTGCAGCGCATTTCAAATTTATTGCCACCCTTTACTTTTTATTCTAAGTTATAGAAAAATCGTTAAAGATAAACAAACTAAGACCAATTAACAATTTAGATGAAGCTTGGGTTAAACCTTCTATGCTGTATTGCCAATAGACTCTAAGTAGACGACTGGTATTGTCAATAACAAGGAAAAAAACTATTCAAGAAATCTCATC
Organism: Rhysida immarginata; assembly: GCA_023313115.1. Lineage (NCBI taxonomy): Eukaryota > Metazoa > Arthropoda > Chilopoda > Scolopendromorpha > Scolopendridae > Rhysida > Rhysida immarginata. Next base: position 1,417,962 of record JAHWFO010039269.1, read on the forward strand.
CTGATTTTTTTAAAAGAGGTGAAATCCTTTATACTTTCTATTTAAGACATTTTTTTCATCGTGAACTGAAGTGGTTGAACTTCTATTTACAATTTGAGAATTACTAACCGCTATGGTAAGATCATGATTGGAAAAGGGCATGCTTGGAATATGTTAGGACTGGCAGCATTCGGAAATTAGGAGCTTTGGCAGTAATTAAAGTGTATCGAGACTGGACAAATGTCATAGATTTTAGAATATGTTTGATGATCCAAAAATATCAATTGTTTGTAGAGCATTGATCCAAGTCAACAGAAATGTCTTCACAATAACAGTCCAGTTAATTCTCAAGCAGACGTTTGTTACCGGCAGTATATTTCCAAAACCCTGGCATGCTTCAGATCAAAGGAAAGTAATATGTGGATGACTGATTGGAGAGAATAATGTCACCAAGTACATTTATTATTCTCGGCTCTACTGTGCCCCAAATAACCCTCAAACCTTTCAACAAACTTCTTTCTATGAGCATCAGCTCTTACGGACTGATATGTATCACACTCGATTTTTCTTCATCCATGGCACCACCCTCGATTGATTCGCTGGTCTCCAATTACGATTGGTGACGTCTTATCTTCAATCAATTACTCACAGATTTCTTTCCATAGATCTGCAGCAAGCTAGGGTTTTGAAATAAGCGGACCGTCGCCCATGTTCACAGCAATAAATGCCTTGAGCTGGCGCGAAATACCAGGACTAGACACTGGCCAAACAGTAACGGGTAACTTTCTCCAAAGAATGAGGATTTTTGCTTTACCTGGAGGAGAGACGATGGCATATTCGGCATGAATCCTCAGAGAGAAAAAAAAAATACCCGACACAGTTGTCGACTGAAGATAGGGTGATTTGAATGGAGATATAGTCTGGAGAATGATTCATGCTATGGTTTTGATCCGCTTATACCTTCGTAAGGCAACACCAACATAAGTAGTTATCTCTCGATCAGGTACACTCGTACATTTGATAATGTTCCTTAAGGATAATCGTGCCCATCATTAAGACGCTGCGACATGCCGCACAGCAAGAATTGTCTGTGAGTGGTTCGAAAATGGCCACCAAACTCACCACTTCTGAACTTAATCGAAAATCTCTGGAATCCCCTCCATCATCTTCGAAATGAACTGCCAAGTGCGTGGTCAAAGTTTTCAGTTTGATGCCTTCCGCGGCGGTTTACTGCGGTACTTTCTGCAGTTTTCAGTTTGAGGTAAAAAGTATCGAACCGTTGGGCTGGAAAATACATTTATTCATATACAAGACATTTACTCTAATTTCCTTCAAAGTATTCCTATTGGTAATGCGCACTCTCCTCCCATCGGTCCCACCATTGTTGAAAGCACTACTGGAACGCATCTGTCGGAATGGTGTTCAGCTGGGCCACAGATTACCGAGTAGACAGATACGACATTAGAGGGTGCGAGCGGTTGCGCCTTAAAGTCACTCTTACGAGGAGCACAGAGTGACTTTAGTTGCGCCCAAGGTCTATAAAAGATCTTTTATAGACCTTGGTTGCGCCTGGCATACTAGTGATCCTGGTGAAAAAGAGGGGAACTATGTTTCGTTGTCATGGAAATGCCATGGGAATTACGTTTCGTCTGCTTTACTTTATTTTTGTGAAAATTTTTACATTTTCGCTTGCACATCTCTCAATAGTTTTAAATAAAATGTGTTTTTTTTTAAATATAATATATTTTCTCTATATGTTTGTTTTTTTCCTCTGTATTTTACCAATGGAATATGAATGAAATGTGAATGAAATATTAAGTCAAGATTGATTAAAGTACATTGCAAAGGTTTAAAATACATTGTACTTATCAATTTTTTTTTACTTTCATTTCGTTTTTTCCAATTAATTTTGGAACTCAAATACACTGTTTTTCCATTGCAGAGTACACATTATCAAGTAATTCCCCTCTTTTTCACTTGAGGGCGCGACCGTCAAAGCTCACCCAATCATCCATTGTTAAAAAGGGCTTATGTCGTCGGTCAAGGTTGTTAAATAGAAGGTGGCCTCTATCGGGGTGATCGATGGTCATTGGCTACTGACGCGTGACGTCAGCTGGAGCAGACGAACGCATAGAAAACTACAGGGAATAGCGCGGTGACCTTTATTTTCCAGACTATTTCTACTATTTATCACCAATGTAAATGAAGAAAAACGTGCCAAGATTTTATTTAAATATTTTATTGGAATAATATGTGTTTTTAAAATTCAGAGATTGCAAATAATAGATCTATTTATATACATTTAGCACTGAAATACAAAAGCAAATACTGCAACAGCGAGGCCACCTCGTCAAAGCAATTCTTTAACGCTTAACCTGTTACAGTATTCAATCATTTAGCATTAAGTGCTAGTACGCCATTAAAACATCTACCACTGCTTGTATGGTTGTAAAAATATGATAGGAAGAAAAAAAGTAATGCCTACTTGCCCAATCACTTTCTATTTGAGTCTGCCGAACATTTTCGTTTTGCTCAAATTATAATTTGAAAGTGAAAGCATATCCCACGTCGTCGTTTTTCCCAACGTGGTTTAAAGAGTCTTCAAATGAATCTGAAGCCACTGAACAGTTATAATTACTTGGTACGAGTGAAGGAGGTGAAGATGAAAGCGAAGAGTCTTGTGTATATTTTATTTTCTAAACTTCTCTCTCAGGTTTCAAATTTTCTCTTAACTTTCGATTTGCTCATAGTGAAATCTGTTGGATTTTTGCGATTTAACACTCGTATCAAGAGCAGATCTCCTGCTCAGGAATTCTCCTGCTTGTTACGAGTGTGCTCTTTTTCATTATAAGAAGGAGTGGGGGGTTTGCTCATTTAATGAAATTTTGCTCGTATCTATTGCCATGAGAAGAATAAATGCATGGAAATATAATAAATCCACTCTAGATTATAATATTGGACTAAAAATAATAAATAATATGCGTTTATTATTAGCAAAAGCACATGGAACTCCAGCCATCTCAGCTTTGTTATGTTAAAAGGGGCGGATCGCCTGCTGCCAACCTTCCAGGTGACGTCACAATCCCAGAAAGCAATGCGAGTGCTTTTGAGAGAAATCGGCCGATAGAGGCCACCTTCTTTTTAACAACCTTGGTCGTCGGTAATCTATGGCTGGGCCGTCGCAATTCACATAATATCAACGCCACCTACAGAGAAGGCCTGTTCACTGAAATGTCACACTTTTAAGCACCGAAAGGTGCTTTATGCTTTGGCCTTGTCCGTCCGTCCGTCCGTAACTCGATTTTCTCGGAAAGTATGAAAGATTTTAAAAATCTGTTTTCACCTATCGATAGATATGGGAAATGGCACGGACGAGTTCGAAGATGGTCGAAATCTGTACAGTGGCACGCGCACTAATTGTACTAATGCGATACCCCCCAAACTTTTTTCCATGTTAAGATATAGTAAGTAACATATCAAACCACTCGTAACGACAAGCCATGAATATAATGTTATTAAATACTGTTTAGCCAACTGATAAATTTAGTTCGAAGATTAGCCGCGTAATAAGCATATAGGTTCGGCTCAGCGCGTGCTCTAAACGTTAATGAGATGGTGCACGAGACTGACGATTATTGAAAGGGCAGAACGAACAAAAAATCAAAAGAATTTTATTATTCGTAGAGAGCTTATTATTTATTTATTACGATAACTTGAAAACCAATTAACTTTTTCTCACTCTGTTTTCATCAATCCATTAATATGGGACAGAGCACGAACAAGTACGAACCTGAGATAGCCGGAATAAGTACGTGCTCTAATGGTAACATTACGATATCCCCTTAAAATTTCCTCTAACCAGATACGGCATGTAATATATAAAATAATTCGTCACGACGTCTCATGAACAAATATGTGAGAGAACTAGTGATAGCACAATCTGGTGTAATAGCACGTGTACGTGTAAGGATGTAACATTAATGAATATAACACGTAAATAATGATAGTAATAATTGTTTACTAGTACGTGCCTAATAGTGCCATATGGTACCGATGGAACTTTCAGTGCAAAGATATGGTGTGTAATATATCAAACAACTCGTAACAACGTGTCATGAGTGAATATAACAAGTAAATAATGATAGTGGAAAACGGTTACGCAGCGCGCGCCCTAATGTTACTATATGATACAATATGGTACGATTGGAACTTTCAATATTAAGATATGGCATGTAATATATCAAACAACTCGTAACAACATGTCATGACTGAATATAACGAGTAAATAATGATAGTAGGAATTGGTTAAGTAGCACGTGCCCTAATGTTACCATACGATACCATACGGTACCGTATGGAACTTTCAATGCTAAGGTATGGCATGTAATATATCAAACAACTCTTAACGATGTGTCATGAGTGAATAAAACAAGTAAATAATGATAGTGGAAATTGGTTAAGTAGCACGTGCCCTAATGGTACCATATGATACCATGTTACCATTGGAATTTTCAATACTAAAATATGGCATGTAATATATCAAACAACTCGTAACAACATGTCATGACTGAATATAACAAGTAAATAATGATAGTGGGAATTGGTTAAGTAGCACGTGCCCTAATGTTACCATACTTTCAGTGCTAAGGTATAGCATGTAATATATCAAACAACTCGTAACAACGTGTCATGAGTGAATATAACAAGTAAATAATGATAGTGGGTAATGGTTAAATAGCACGTGCCGTGATGGTAACGTAAGGTACCATATGGTACTGTCAGAACTTTCAATGCTAACATATGGTTTGTAATATATCAAACAACTTGTAACGACGTGTGATGTGTGAATATAACGACTAAATAATGATAGTGGAAAACGGTTACGTAGAACGTGCCTTAATGGTACTTTATGATACAATGTGGTACCATTGGAACTTTCAATGTTATGATATGGCATGTAATATATTAAACAAGTTGTAACAACATGTTATGACTGAATATAACAAGTATATAAAGATAGTGGGAATTGGTTAAGTAGCACATGACCTAATGGTGCCATATGATACCATATGTTACCGTTGCAACTTTCGATGCTAAAATATGGCATATAATATATCAAACAACTCGTAACAACTTGCCAAAAGTGAATATAAAGAGTAAATAATGATAGTGTGAAATGGTTACGTACCACGTGCCCTAATGGTAACGTAAGGTACTACATGGTACCGTTGGAACTTTCAGTGCTAAAATATGGCATGTAATACATCAAACAACTTGTAGCAACGTGTCATGACTGAATATAACGAGTAAATAATGATGGTGAATATTGGTTAAGTAGCACGTGCCCTTATTCATTTTAAATATACGCAAATTACAAATTAGAAGTTTTACAGGTGGAATATATAAACAACGCAATTCTTCAATGGTTTATGGTATTCATTTAGCCTTTCGGTACTTGATTATATCATTCATTAATGGTTTATTAAGTACCGAAAGCCGCTTTATGCTGTGGCCTTGTCCGTCCGTCCGTCCGTAACTCGATTTTCTCGGAAAGTATGAAAGATTTTAAAAATCTGTTTTCACCAATCGATAGATATGGGAAATGGCACGGACGAGTTCGAAGATGGTCGAAATTGGTACAGTGGCACGCGCTTTAATTGTACTATTATGATACCCCCCGAAATTTTTCCATGTTAAGATATAATAAGTAACATATCAAAAAACTCGTAACGATGAGCCATGAACGAATATAAGGTTATTAAATACTGTTTAGCCAATTGATAAATTTAGTTCGAAGATGGCCGAAATCAATACAATTGCATGGGGAAAACGCGTAATGAGCGTATAGGTGCGGCTCTGCGCGTGCTCTAAATGTTAATGAGATTGTGCGCGTGCAGGATGCACATGATTGACGATAATTGAAAGGGCAGAACAGACTCTAAATCAAAAGAATTTTATTATTCGTAGGGAGCTTATTATTTATTACGATAACTAGAAAACGAATTAACCTTTTTACACTCTGTTTTCACCAATCCATTACTATGGGACAGAGCTCAGAACAAGTACGTACCTAAGATAGCCGGAATAAGTACGTGCTCTAATGGTAACATTACGACACCCCCTTAAAAATTTCCTCTAACCAGATATGGCGTATAATAGATACAATAAATTGTCACGACGTCTCATGAACGAATATAAAAGAGTAACTAGTGATAGCATATATTGGTCTAGTGGCACGTGTACGTGTAAGGATGTATCATGAATGAATATAACGCATAAATAATGATAATGGTAATTGGTTTATTAGCACGTGCCTAATAGTACCATATGTACCATTGGAACTTTCAATGCTAAGATATGGCATGTAATATATCAAACAACTCGTAACGACGAGTCATGAGTGAATATAACGACTAAATAATGATA
>JAHWFO010039269.1:1424376-1436402 GCA_023313115.1 Rhysida immarginata
TCGTAACAACGTGTCATGAGTGAATATAACAAGTAAATAGTGATAGTGAGAAATGGTTAAATAGCACGTGCTTTAATGGTAACGTAAGGTACCATATGGTACCGTTGGAAATTTCAATGTAAAATATGGCATGTAATATATCAAACAACCTGTAACAACGTGTCATGAGTGAATATAACAATTAACTAATGATAGTGGGAAATGGTTAAGTAGTACGTGCTTTAATGGTAACGCACGCAAATTAGTAGTTTTAAGGGTGGAATATATAAACAACGCAGTTCTTCAATGGTTTATGTAGCAGTATTCATTTAGCCTTTCGGTACTTGATTATATCATTCATTAATGGTTCTTTACATCATCATTAGAGGGCAAGATTTAGGGCTTAATATTGGATTTATCGCAACAATTAAAGATTTCTTCCAATAATAAGCCCTAAATCTCGTCTTCTGATGGAATGTATGACTTTTCAGTGAACAGGCTTTCTCTTTAGGTGGGTTACCAAGGGGAACAAGGCTGGCGTCCTGAGAAAGATCCCCCCTCCCCAGCTACGCCAATGCTTGGGGAATAGCCAAAATCACACTAAGTTATGTTGGGAGAGTAGGGAGTCTGAGAAAGGAATGTTGCGTTTTGATCAAACAAGTCAGAATCAGATGCAAAGAATGGGCTCATCGTCCCCAAAATTCTGTTGAGTCTTGCGAATGGTCAGTGTTTAAAATCACCAAGCTTTTGGCAAAATTCGATGCAGTTTCGCTGCTCAACTCGTTCCGTCATTTTCGCAACAATTCCAAGTCCTCACTCATACACCGATTATCAAAGACTAATGCCATCTGCGGGAAAAAATCATAAATGTTTCTTTCACATTCCCACCGAAAAAGGGCTCCCGGGACATTCCCACGAGAAAAATTAAGGCTCAATACTTTTTAAATGCACGCTTCGTATGTCTGAACACTGTAGAATAATTGTATACTATAAACTTATGTAGTTTGGAAACAAAAAACTACTAATTAATTATAATGCAACTACAATTTCATACTCGTCCACTGTTTTAAGTTTTTAAGAGAGTCCGTTTGTAGCTTTTACTTTCTGAACATTTATTAAGAACACAATGAAAAAGTCGATATGAAGGAAAGATTGTAATAAAGATGGTTTGACTTGGTCTCTTGAAATGAAATCACGGTGGGACAATTTCCTTTGACGATGTCTTTATTTTTCCTTTAAAAAGTCTAGGATTTGATCTGTTTATAATCTAAGATAAATTTCCGTTATTCTACGAAATGATGTTATTTGAAAACGAAATGGAAAACGGCAGAGTCCATAAGCTCCATGTAATTTTATAAAACCGCATGCTTTCAAATGTCAAAAACAGTTAAGATCCAATGGTAGTAAACGGTTTTCAGTTCGTCAATAAACTTAACTTTCATTCTCAAAAGCTATCCTTTCTTTATATTTCTAAGAAGGAAAATTTCACAATTGACAATTGAGAGAGAAAAAGTTGTTTTTTCCCTCTTTACCGCTTAGCTACACACTGTTTCAGGTTTTTTCTTCCTTTTTCGTCCGCATTTTTTGTTCCTTCTACAAAGTGGTAGTGATACAGTGTGAGAGGAACTTGGTTTCATCGGGGATATTTAATGAAGTGGAAAGGCAGCTGGACGAAGAAATTGGCTGGAAAAATCCAGCAATGAAGCGAAATCAAGTAATAGACGACGTTTGCTGAAGTTCCACTGCTTGCCAACCACAGTAACTGCTGAGAGAGGCAGAAAAATAGCCGAGGAATCATACCACATATTTTGCTGGGGTGTACAAACCAAATTCTCAACCATTAGTCCATCAGAAGAATTGCATTATTTTTTTACCTTTAATATCGACTCATTTCTTTTGACAGATTTTTGTTCTATTATAAGATTGGTACTTTATTTTTCTTATTTATATACGTGCTTATATCAGAGTTTTGATATACTTTCATTTAGGCCTCACTTTTAAAATATTAACGGTCTGTAATATTAAAGGCAGCTGTGTTTACTAAATGTAATATTGATGCTTGCAAGTCTTATTGTCTTTAAGCAATTCTTAGCTTTTAACGTTTGTCTTTGGAAGAGTAGAGCCAAAGAATACGCTTCCATAAGCAAGCTAGCGAACTCTAAGTTCAATTTATAATAGTGTAGAACTATTTTCATTCATTATTTTGAAAATGGCAACTTCATCTGCGTTGAAACGAAGTTAGAAAGTTTCTCGAATTTTTAAGTTTTCCCCGAAGATTTTTTATCCAATACATTTTTTTCAATTTTCAACGAAAAATTTTGAAAAGCCTGAACAGACCAGGAAAACCTCTAAAGATTATCCTATCAAACTTTAAGTTAAGGCATTTTGATCACTCAGATAGTTTTTACTTGTGAATAAGACTTTCCCTATACGTATTTTCAAGTGTTCATTGAAGTTTGCATTAGGTTTATACTTTTTTCTGTATCCCTTTCTCATTATTCGTCCGAGGAAACCATCATTCATACTTTTTTCTAGATAAATTCCGTGACGACTTTTTCATGGTTAAAGAATTTATAAGAGGCATCTTAAAAATTTTAAGCACTAAAAATTGCTGTTTTAAGAGGAAATTTTTATTTGGGGAAAAATTTATCCGGCTAGAGTGGATTCTTCAACTTTTAAAACAAAGTCTTCGCAAAATTTTCATTACTTCGGAAACTTGAAGCACCACTTCAGACATAGTAAATTGGTAAATGATCCCCTACTCTCTTGGAAGTGTTTGCTTAGACTGTCGGAACTTTCAAACGGCAGAAAGCAAAAAAAGTGAACTTGACAACTTAGCTAACCATTGAGTAGCAGTGATTACATAATTACCGGCTTATGAATGTAATTGGTTACTTTAGGTCGTACAGTTAATCATACATCTTATTAAAAGACCACTTAAAAAAAGACGTTGCGATCACAGCTGAACATTAGTTCGACTTGGTTTTTGCAAGAGTTGGACAGTTTAAAATAATTTACTGTTGCCACATCAAGATTTACCCACTTCTTAAGGTAGTACCATTTCAGAGCTATAGTTTGAATTAGCAGTTCAAAATAACATTTTGTAGTAGTTCAAAATACCATTCAAGCTGTATTTCGATTTTACAATTTTTTTCTTAGGTGACATTCAAATCCTGCGAGAATTTTTTTAGATTAGATTCTTTTTTCAAGTTAAAAAAGGTATCGTCAAAAGAAAAACAAAAAACTGGAATACGACACAACTTTATTCTTTGATGTCATTATCCTCTATTTTTTTCATTTGTGAAATGCACATGACAACCATTCCCGAAAACAATGCGTAGGCTTTCATGTACAAATTTAAAGGACAATTTCCACCCCAAAACAATTTTTTTTCTAAATATTATATGGCCTGAATTAACTACAAAACTGATATTAAAAATTCTGAAAACAAATTAAAATTATGCAAAAACCAGGTTTATATGCGAAACCTAAGGGACAGCCATGTTGGATCGAAAGGTTTCGCTTTGCGGCGTCACAAATATGAACATTTATTATACATGTTTTGGCCCTCCAATGCTTCTCTACGTAACATTAAATCGAGGCGCTCTAGAGAGACATATTTGGAATTTGTTTCTAATTCATATCCATGTCTTTTTCACGCAGCATCCGCTTGAGCTGGCGAACAGAAGCTAAGACATCGATCTATATATGCTAAGAGCACGGAGAAATCGAAACCATTAATTTTTGGAACTTTGGAAGCCGGTTTTGAAGCGATTAAATAATTTTCTTGGAAATGTGTTATGTGGATTATAAACTTTTAGAATCTTAAAAAAGTATTTTTGAGTAGGGAATTTTCCTTTAATTAAAACATCACATTCTACTGAAACTTCATCTTCGTTATTAAGCCAGAATGTTGAGTAAAAGTATGTTACACAGGGTAATTCACACGAAATAACAAAATTTTCTAATTGTTATTTTTTAAATAATAAATTTCGTGCTTAGTTCAAATATGTTTTTAGAATTTCTCTATCACATACGGATCTCGAATGAAATCCATTTAAAGTGTACAGTAAGGTGCGTAAAGAAAGTATAGACACACTTCCCAAAATGCTGGTTTATTTAAATAGCACAGTTTAAACAAAAAAAATTAATAATGACATGTAATAATCAATCAAAAGAAACACCAATCATGCAAAAGAATAAAAAAATTATCTGACAGTTATTCAGGTAATGGGACACACCATAGATGATTCCATTCAATTATTCGAGGGCAAGAAAGCACTCAAATAAGCTACAGTATATAAGCTTACTAGCTGAACAGAAAGCTAAACAAACGAAAATCCCACGAGGAATCCTGGCATGTCAGTTAAAAGGAATGCGAGATTCAAAAGAGAATCCTACTTATACCATGGTCAGGGAAAATCCTACAGAGAAATTGATGCAACACTCAACCGATCCATGAGTGCAGTTTGTAATGTGTTAAAAAAGTAGACCAGTATGGACAAGAAAAACGCACTGGACGAAAACCTGTGTTATCCGCAAGAGCAAAGCTTCGCATTTTCCATTTTGCCACCAAAAAACAGATGTCAACCCGAAGCATTGCCCAAGAGTTAAGCACCCCTGTATTGCACACCTTAGTGGCAAAGTGCTTATGCGTCAATGATAGCGCTGAATACGTAAAACTGAAAGCAAAATCAAAATTAACTCCAGCGCACAAGGAATGAGCTAAGGGAGTGATAAAATGGAAAGAATTGTTTTTTCGGATTGAAAAAGGTTTAATTTGGACGGCCCCGATGGAAACAGGCGTTTCTGGAGAAATAAGAACGGAGAAACCTGAATTTTTCAGCAGGCAAGCAGGAAGTGGTGAAGTCATGGTGTGGGCGGCATTTGCTTATGAAGGAAAGACTGACATTGTGATGATAAACCAACGAATGGACTCAAAACTATATCATAATATGCTATGTGATCAACTCATCCCATTTGGCCCGCTCATTGGAGGAGGTGAATGGTGTTATCAGCAAGACAATGCTCCATGCCTTGTATCAAAAGCAACAAAAACAATGGTTTAAAAGTGAAAAAAATCAGGGTTTTGGATTGGCCTCCTAGAAGTCCTGATAAAAATCCTATGGAGAACGTCTGGGCTGCATTAACCAAACTTGTATATGCTAATAACAAGCAATATAATTCATGTAATGAGTTGAAATTAGCTCTTTATGATTTTTGGGAGAAAATAAAGTTGGAATTTTTTATACAAGTTAATAGAAACTATGCCCAATCGCGTATTTAACCTAAGTTAAGCTAATGGAGGCTTTGTCGGTTAATAAACAATGTAAAAACAACATCCATTGTAACAATCACGTCCTGTGTCTACACTTGCAAATTATCAAACTAGAGTTTTTTTGCGTATTTCTTAATAACTATCAGATAATTTTTTATTCCTTTGCATGATTGGTGTTTCTTTTGGTTGATTATTATATGTCATTATTAATTTTTTTGTTTAAACTGGTTGGTTGGTTTGGTTTGTTTGGTATTAACGTTCTTTTCAACTGCCATGGTCATTTCAGGACGGCGTTGTAGGGGCTGCAAATTTTGCCTCACAAGGGTTCTTTAACGTGCAGCCGGCAAACGACTACACGGGACCAACGGCTTTACTTCCCTTCCGAAGGAAGTGCGTGATCTCAGGATTTCCTCTGAAAAAAAATTGTTTAAACTGTGCTATTTAAATAAACCAGCATTTTGGGAAGCGTGTCTATATTTTCTTTACGCACCTAATTATGTTTATTTACTGTACATAGTAAATGACTGGCATAACAAATGAACATCGAATTTTCTGCTGTGTTTTGCCCCAGGAGCTTCTTATTTTAGAGTCCAATAAGAGTCAGAAAATATACTGAGACTTCATTTGCCCTGATAAACTATTCCATTTCCGGCTTTTTTCTGTGGAACCGTTTCACTATTTTTATCTCTGGCTGTTTCTAGATTTGGTAGGAAGCAAAACAGGTGCGAATTCAAGAGTTGGATTTTTATAAGACATTTTCTTTAGTTTTGAGCAACATTCACTGTTTTTTTATATTTATCAGCCTTGTGCTTCCCTTGAAGGACTCCCATGTAGTTCAACGTCATTCAATTACTGTCGACATTGTCATCTTGAATCAGATTTCTTATTTGAAATTCTACTAGACCACTACTTAGACTTTGCATCATCGAGTCTTGGTAATTTTTTATTAAGTACAGTAATAAATATAGAGATCTAGGATCACTTCTATCCATTGCTTTCACAATTCTTTTTGAGCCACATTTTTCTTTTCTAGGATTAAGTGATGTTTGCTGTGGCCAGTCTTTTTGGGTGGAATAATTTTTTCGGTCTCTGCTGTACTACTGACAAAGAAAACAATAGTTTTCGTGAAACCAATTTGTAACCCAAGCGAAAGAGCAATAAGTATCAAGTCACACAAACATTCCATTTGTAAGTTAGTTTATACTTGACCCTATCCAGAACGAGTTTTATGTTGTCCTAAGTCTCCTTAAATAGACAACTTGAGATAATGGAGAAACTTATTTATACTATGGAGAATAATTGCCATCAGGTTCTCTTCTGAAGATTCGATAAGTAAACGTTCTGCTTTGCGTTCAGACTTAAGTCCTTCCATAACAGAATAGGCATCACTTAAATAAAAAGAAATTCCTATTCAAATAAAAAGGAAACTTACTTCTATAAACACATATTTTGATAAGATATATATAGGTAAACTAGAATCGACTACGTTAAAGCCCCGAGCTTGGGTACCAGCAATTACCAGCACATCTCAGAAAAATATTCTTGTTTAAGAAATTAATAAATGAAACCTGAAGTTAGTGCTCCAAACATAAGGTAATGATAGTAATAGAAAAAACTGGAAGGAAAATTACTGCGACTGGAATCGAACCAGAGATTATGAGCATCATGGTCGTTGCCTCTGCAACTGCGCTATCATGGAGATGGAACACTAAGGTTTCCACCTTGAATACTTGTAGTCCTTAGGACACTTGGAGAAAGCCTTGTTGTTCCGTATCGGCGATAGCCTAGTTAAGTAGAGACAATGAGCGAGCTTGATACTAGTAACCCCTGGTTCTAATCCAGGTGGCAGAATTTTTCCTTCCATATTCTTGTCTCTTGATAGAGGAGATCTCAGTCGTTGAACTTCAGAACAAAAAGTTCGAAACCTCTCAAATAGGTTCAAATTTCGGACATATTCACTGAGATCTCTTTGGGTAAATAAATCTGATTCGTAACACAAGCCTTCAGGGAGCATTTAAGTCAAGCTTTAAATCAGCATCATCACCATGCTCTATTGGTCTTCTTGTTCGTTATTAGTGAATAAGATATTTTCTGAAGGAATTGGTACCGGCCTCATTGAAGATAATATGTTATGTCACATTGCGCTTTAAAGGAGAGTTATCGTAGAGATTTTACAAATAAAGTGTTTGTAAGACGAAAGGAAACATTTTGTACAGTGATCTTTTGATTTCCGCCAAATCACCTGCACAGCAATACGTGTATGGGAAGAGTCTGATCAGAGTGACACAATAAAAATGAGCGGGCTAATTTTTATTTTGGTCATGAATATTTTGCATTTGCTAAGTAAAGCTGATAACACTTCAATGAGTGGAGTAAAACTGCATTTCTGAAATTTAAGTGTTACCTCATCAAAATTGTAGCAAAAATCGGGTTAATTTACATAATTTTTAGTAATTTTACCAATTATTCTAAAAACAATAAAGTTACACTGTATAATATTCGAAACTATACACTTTAAACTATACACCTTAAAATACAGGTATATCCGACGGTTGTTTGAAAATTTATAGCAAATTAAAAATTTCCTCATATTAATTAAGTTACACACACAAATGGTGTCATTTTTCTACATTATTTTCTACGCTCCTGTTCAATGCACTTGTCACACAATTGCACCAATTTCTCTACACTGGCAGTAAAAATGGTTTTTTTGTTGTATATGGCTTCTTTGACTTCAAACTCAATACAGCTAAAAAAAATCGCCGGAATTTGAAATGCTTGATAAGACCGTTTTCTGAAATGCTGCCAATTTGCTGTTACAATTTGAACCACCCTTGTATATTGTACAAGGTAATGAAGGAAATTGCTTTGTGTTTCGTGTTACAGAACACTGTGTAAGGTATGAATAAATAGGAACACTCTGAGTTTATCTACGTCATTATGAATCACAGGTATTCGATGCAGGAGTTGCGTTCACATACCAAATGCCTGGGCCATGGTCTAATTCTTGGTAAACAGAGGTCAGAATGTCTACATCGATGGTTTCAATGGTAGCAACAGTTCGCCGTCGTATATCAGGAATATTTTGTGGCATATGTAAAACTTTAATAGCGTCTTTTACATATCCCCACAGAAAAAAATTACAGGGGTGGATATCTGGATGGCCAAGTGCCACGCCTTTGGCAGTACCGCTGCTAGATGTTCATTCAGATAAACCCGGTCTACATATTGTCACCATATTGTTGGAACTATAAGTCATCGTCTCGAACCGAGTATATTAAGCATGCGCATCAAGCACAGATATAAATTTTAAGAATTTTCCTCTTCATTGATGCATTACGTCTAGCTCTGTAATAAACAATGACTTCATGTTTAGTAACTCGTATAAAGTCGTTAGTATAAAGTCATTTAGAATCACCCTGTATAATGTTAAAGAAAGTGTGAGTTTGAAAGTATAATGAGATAAAACCATTTTTGAAGTCGGCTAATACATATAAAAATAAACCTTCTATTTGCCATGTGTTAAAATCTTTTATAGTGCTCTTAAAGGGGATGTGACATAAATGATAACTGGAACCATAACGCTTTCAAAAAAAAAATAAAAGTTTAAATTTTGTGCAAGCAATCCGAATTTCTTATAGCAAGTCACACTATTAAAATTAGTGGCCTTTCTTTATTATTTGCAATTATAAACAAGACGCGATTTTTGGCTCTCGACGTATTTTTGAAATATAGTCTGTTAAGAGAAAGAAAAGAAAATTTTTAAAAAATCAGGGTAAATTTTATGAATATTCTCATGAATATATATTTATTCGATGAGCTAACAATGTATTCATTACGGTTGAAGTAATTTATGGAGATTTTTTTCTTTAGAATTTTTGCACTTTAAAATTCGATTTATTTTTTTGCTTCGTGTCTCGTTTGAACAAGTCTTTACGCTGTGCCAGTTCTTAGTCGAAACAAAGAGAGCCACTTAAATCAGCTCGATGTATATTCCTAGGGTTTCTGTTTGCAATTCCAGTTTTACAGTCAAATAAACCAAATGGTTTTAACACGACATAGACGCTCAATATAAATAGCTGTTTACACTCGCCAATGATTTGACCGCTTCGAATGCCCACAGTTATTTACACGAGATAAGCGGCAGCATTTCCCGTTTAGATCTCTCGAACAGATTATATGATAAAGGAAGGAAATCGGAATAGCAAATATTGACCAGGTGACCTGGAAGTGTCTTCAGAGTCCCTTTGACCGTTCAAACCTGCTCCCTGTCTGTTTGACTCGTCTTTCCTTCCTTTCAAAAAATACCTTCCGGGGACTTTCTTTTTTCCTCCTCCCACTACTAAATATACACGTGAAACTCTAAGCCCTTTAATTAAGTACCGAACAACATCCTTGAAAAGAAGCGTGAACCGAATTGGCTATTTAAATCACTTTAGATGAGACAGCAAATTAGTGAGCCAGCAATTTCACATAGGAGAGAGGACTCCTTTTTCAGTGGGATCTGATATTAGGCGAAAGGAGACAAAAGATAATTTGTTTGCTTTTAACTTGGAGCATTTAATAAAAATGCAAGGACGGAAGGGGGAAAAGTGCTATAAATGAGGTTCGAGTTGTTTACGTCCACAATACATTTGAGATTAATTGAGCTAATAACTCTAGGTGTTGCCGAAATCTAAATACATGCTTTTGTAGCCTTAATGATTTAGTATTCTTTGCTGTGAATTCACCTTGAAAAATCCCCTAACGAGCCACTTCGCCTTATCGGTGAAGAAATGGTAGGCCTCGTCCCCAGGACAACCTCCACATTCGGCTTTTTTACGCAGAAAATTAACATGATAGCTAATAAAAGGGGAGTGGAACTCCGTTGATAAGCCATTAATAAGCACAATTGTTCATTAAGCTCATATTTTATAAGGGGTCACCTTCATTTTTTTCCTTCTCTCTGTTTTCATTTTGCTTTTCTAGAAGCATCAGCCTGTCTCCCTGAAATTAAATGGGGGGAAAAAGTCTAGAGAAACATTACTAAATTTGGAAGGAAATTAAAATTATTTTTAGTATCTTTGAGAAATAAACCCTACCTAGTAACGTTTCAAAATCTGATTTAATGTTATTAAATAAGCAATACATTTTATTTCTGTTTTAAAAAATTGTTTTATCTTATTTATAAAATTTGAAAGAATTTTAATAAATAAGTTAGAATCTCATTATAATTCTCATTTTTTCACATAAGAGCAAATTGAATTCTTTTTCAAAATTCTTTTTCATTAAATTTAATTATCCCAATGCTTGAGTGGTACTATCATTGAACCAATGGTAGAAGCTTTTCTTGATAAATGAAATGCGACCATTCAGATTAAAGCAATACCTGGTTTTAATGAGTTGGTTGTCGCGTTTTGAATTTCTTTCATCTAATAAGTAACACAAAATGAGGAAAAAAACAAGTATTTATATAGAAAAAATACAAATATTATAAAACAGTAAATCCTCCTAGAACTTGATATTCTCACAACGCGGTTTCCATATAATGCGTTATAAGAATATCAAGCGTTTCAATTAATTTTCTTTCTTTTCTAATAAAGTACGAGTTAACTTGATTTGTATGTTCTAATTTTGAGTTTTTATTATAACGCGGTTTTCATATAACACGGTACGAATGAATCGCTTTATAGGAGGGTTGACTGTATACAATTTATGTATCGTGTGGTGAACAGTTTGGACCCATAGGCAATTTACTATAAATTTTTTAAGTATTACTAGTTCATTCCCCTTTAGAAAACATATTGTATTTGTTTATATGAATTTACCCACCGCTCACCCACGAACAAAATAACATTTCAAGAAGTTTGGGCATTCTAGCATTGAAAATGAAATAAGAGTTCACCAAAAATATGTATACACACTTTATTAAATATCATCTATAATTTTTTCCGTAACAGCAAAATCGATAGCTTACATCCCAATATTTTAGATGCATTGAATTAAGACGATCCCGATAAAAGAAGGCCACAACTGCCACATAAGAGATTACTTGAAAAGAGTTTGCTAAGAAAATGCATAGGGCTAATGTTAACTGCATTCCTTGGAGATGATGGCACCTATCAGCAAGATAGTGCGACACACTGTACTGTCAGAACTGTTCGAGGAGGACGAGAACATAAAGCTACTACCTGGCTAAAAAATTTCCCAGATCTGAAGTCAATCGAAATCTTTGGGATTACCTCCATTAACAAATCAGACTCTAAAGATCCTCCAAGGGCAACCTAAAGCAATATACAGGGTGGTGTAAAAGTCTGTACCCATAGATAATTTATTATAGAAAATTTTATAATTGTTCTGTTTACTAATATAATTAATAATTATATAATAATCAACAGTTTGCTATACGTGTTCCAGCTGTAATCCTGCTAGATAATTTACATCCTCTTAAAATATCTCCACTGTATCGGTGAGTAAACAAAGCAAAGCACTGCAGCCCCTCTTCAAGAGTCCATTGTGATTTCGATGGTAACTGTCTGCTAAAATTACTTACTTACTTTTCAAACCCGCTTATCCGTTAGGGTCGCGGGGGCAGCAGCCCTATGGAGGATCTCCAGTGATCGCGATCTTCCGCCATCAGGCGCATGTCTTCCCTGTTAATACCCAAGCGAATCGAACCCAGATTCTCCATGTAGTCTAGCCACTAGGTTCTAGGCCGACCCCTTGGTCTCTTACCCACCGGCTTGGAAAATAACAACTTCCTAGGAAGGCCAGTTTGCGGCATCCGTGT
>JAHWFO010039269.1:1437561-1527826 GCA_023313115.1 Rhysida immarginata
GTTAACAGTTTAGTAGCACGTGCCCTAATGGTGCCCTATGAAACCATGGGAACTTTCAATGCTAAGATATGGCATGTAATATATCAAACGACTCATAACAAGGTGCCATGAGTGAATATCACGAGAAAATAATGATAATGGTTATTGGTTTAGTAGCACGTGCCCTAATGGTGCCCTATGGCATGATATGGTACCATTGGAAGTTTCAATTCTAACACATGGCATGTAATATATCAAACGACTCGTAACAACATGTAATGAGTGAATATCACGAGAAAATAATGATAATGGTTATTGGTTCACTAGCACGTGCCCTAATGGTGTCCTATGGAACCATATGGTACAATTGGTAATTTCAATGCTAAGATATGGCATGTAATAGATCAAACGACTCGTAATAACGTGCCATGAGCGAATATCACGTGTAAATAATGATAATAGTTATTAGTTTAGTAGCACGTGCCCTAATGGTGCCCTATGGTACCATATGGTAACCTTGGAACTTTCAATGCTAAGATATGGCATGTAATATATCAAACGACTCGTAACAACGTGCCATGAGTGACTATCACGAGTAAATAATGATAGTGGCAATTGGTTTTGTAGCACGTGCCCTAATGGTACAATACAGAATTTATAGAACTTTTAATGCTAAGATATGGCGTGTAATATATCAACCCACTCCTTACGCGTTATTAGATCTTTTGTTATCCATAGCTTATTTGAATCAAGAGTATAGTACTCTTAGGCTTAATGGTATTTAAAACTCATTACTAATTAATTTATTAGTAGTTAATCGCTTGCTTCAATAAGAGTTTAGTAATTTAATATGAAAATCTAATAGATGCTTACACATAACGCTTCAGCAATTGAGGCTCACTTCGTTTAACATTATGTGAGAATTCTTACAAATTAAAGAACTTTTATTTTTTTAAGTGTATGAGGAATAACTTCACTCTCCATTTACCTTTCATTCTTCAAGTTTATTCTTTTAAATTCTCTCTATACGTTAGCCTATTTAAATAGTAATTTACAATTTAGTTTTCACATTTATTTATTTACTCTCAAGTGTTTTAAAATGTTGGTTAATTCTATATATCCATGTACGATGCTACAAATAGAAAATGTGCTCCCTTTATCCGCTTTGGCGGTAAAATCATTCTTGTTAATATTTATCAACAACAATCAAGATACATCTTAGAAAACAGCATGGTATTGTCTTCCACAGAAAAAGCCCAAACGGAGTTGTTGAAAGTAAAAGGAAATTTTAAAAAAATGATGTTTACTGTAATTTAAAATGCTTAATACGATTGAACCACCATTATCCGTTACTCCAATATTCATTCTATTATCTATCTAGGTAAAATAATGTCAAAGGTTTTAGAATGACACGAAAATCCAGAAGAGGTAGAATCTGTGGAAGTAATACACGTATTATTATTAAGATGAAAAACGAAAGGAAAAATTCCGCGACCTGTATTCGAACCAGGAACCATTGTCCCATTTTCTGTTATTCTGTCCCGATTTATATAAAAATTCCTCCATGATGTGACGGCATTATTTCTCTCGCATTCTCCTCGTACAGAAACCATCTCCCACTGCTTCTCCTAGCATCCACTGAACTGGAACTTATTGCATATCGCGATTAATAAGTGACTTGGGATAAGTTACATTACAGTATTGTTATAAAACGGAAAGTAAGGAAAATTTTAAAATACTTATTTTAGCGTTTTGAAATTCTTTTATTTCGAAAATAAATGTTTATTACATATATTTTATACAAAATTATATTTAGACAAATATTTATACCCCCCCCCCCCCGCCCCACGTGTCCTATCCAGATTTTTGAATTGAAAAATCTAGTCATCTTTCTTATATTGGAGCATTATCTCCATATTTACTTTGTTAAAATACTCGCAATATTGTTGCACAAAATTCTCAACTTGCAAGACAGAAACTAAGCAATGCATTTAATCAATTGCTGAGAGTTTTAAAATCTTATACGTACATCATATTAAATAATCGTATAAGTGTTATATAATAGAACTAGAAAAACAATGCGAAATTTAAGAAGTTCTTATTTTCCGTCTATTTCTTTATCCTTCGCTCCTTATCAGGGGTGCTGACTATGACGGATAATCAAGGTTCTACTGTATTGGATTCAAAAATATCAGGCTTCTCGGTGAAAGAGTTAAAAAGAAACGAGGACAATAAACAAGCTTTGTCAAACTTTAGTAAGAGCAAAGTAAAATTTAAGATGTTTGGAATATCTAATTCTAAGCAAGCAATACACTGAGCTGCCACTTTATTAAGTACACCCGTCTAGTAGCGTGCTGAATCTCCATTAGCCCTCAAAACCGCCTGTATTCGTTTGGGCATGGACTCAACGAGATGCTGAAAATGCTCAACAGGAAAGTGGGCCATGCAGAAATGAGAACTTCACGCAATTCCCGAAGATGCGATGGATATGTAAGCAAGGAGCTAACGGTTATTTCCAGGTCATCCCAAATGTGTTCAATGGAGTTGAGATCTCGGGACTGAACCGGCTACTGTATCAAGAAGAACTTACTGTCATGTTCCTGGAACCATTCCATAGTGATTCTGGCCCTGGATACTATTGTATAATCCTGCTGGAAGGAGCCATCTGCCTGCGGATAAACTTTCAGCATGAAGGGATGAACTAGATCTGAAACCATGTGTCTGTATGCTTTGGCGTTCAAACGACCGTCTGCAGATATTAGAGGACCCATGCCAACAAAATATTCTTGCAAAGTCCGCACCAGACATGAGGGGTCCATATTTTTAGATTGTTTTCGCCATATTCTAAACCTTCCATCAACATGGTGCAGCAGGAACTTAGATTCGTCTGACTAGGCAACCTTTTTCCATTCCTCAATAGTCCAATCCTTATGCTGCTGTGCCCACAGGAGGCGCGCTTTCTTGTTCTTCTCTGACAGCATTAGTACCCAGAGATGGCCTTCGGCTTTGGTAATCCATTGGAGCCAAGGTGCGTTTAGTTCTCCCTTCTGATATTGTTTTCTGGCTACCTGAGTTGTAATGAGCAGTAATATGTGTGGTTATTGCCTTTCTGTTTTAGCGCACAAAACTTGATATTCTTATTTGCTCTTTCATCAACAAGGGTTTTCCGTTTATATGTTTTTTTGTTCTTGGCCCACTCTCGATAAACCCTTGAAACTGTGGTACGTGAAAAGTTCAGGAGAATCGCCGTTTCTGAAAAGCTCATTCCAGCCCGTCTTGCACCTACAAAAATGCCAGTCAATTCATTTTTCCCATTTTTTGGAAAATAGTTTCACGCTTAACTAACAGGAGAAAAGTTGCTTTAGGATATTTATACCGTGATTTGTGATCATGTGACACGCAACTCATGCAGTCACTCAATTTGCGTATTTTATAAAGTGTACCTAATAAAGTGACAGATCAGTGTAGAGTGGGGTCATAATTAATCCCTTGGGGAATCTATAAAGCTTATTAGGTTTACATTGAAAGAGAGAGACTTAAGGTATAAATCTGAGAATATTTCTGAGTTATGAATAATGGGCAATGCCAAAGTAAATCACAGATAATAAAGAGAAGAAGGGAATAAATAATCTGATGGAAAATCTGCATATTTGATGTGACAAGATTAGTGCTAATTAAGATTTTTTGAACATGATCTTTAATTAAAGGTCAAATCGAGGATCAAGTAAAAATCTCAAATTAATTGATAACGCTCTGGGAACCGAGAATGAGCCAATATTAGTTACATATTTAGGCGAAATCCTACGGGAAAAGGAATAATTACCATTTTTTTTAAGGGGTAACTCCTAAATGAGATTGAGGAAAGCAAATAATGAGAGCTTCAATTGCAGTTTACAAATCGATGGAATCAGATAGAACTTTTATATTCTTAGCTAATTTGCATAAAGTTGCATTAAATCACATTAATTGTATAAGAAGATATGTTATCTAAAGCATGTGTAAAATTTTAAAAATTAATAACGAAGCACTTTTTCTCGCGAATGAAAATAAGATATGCATCAAAGACATATTTCTTCCATTTTAATTATCAAGTATAACATTTTATTTGCTTTTAATTAAACATCAGTTGGGTGACTTTTAGCAAGATTTCTTGTGGAAAAGCCGACATTTAATAAGGATAAGCACTACTTCCTGTCAGCATTTCTGCCACGTTCATTTCATTTTATAGCCAGCCGACGTAATCACCTGATATCAGATGTCGTAAAGATACATTTTGGCCATTCCTTAACACGAAAGCGTTTCTTTTCATAATACCGCTGTCGTATATTTACGATCTTTGCTTTTCTGGAGGAGTGGTTAGCGCGATGCTTTCATATTTGCGGCCCGGAATGACGGAGAGCGCCGAAGGGAGAATCGAGGTCACTTGTTCTTTAGGAAGCGAGGTTAAGCCGTAAGTTAGAAGTACTAGTTTCCTCTTAATGTTAATTAATACCTTAGTTTACATAGTTTCTCGGTGAAAAGATTTTCTAGAAGTTAGACCGCTCACTGAACTTTTAAAACTCATGTATATGTACAGATATTATAATCGTTATTAACTTAATTGATATAGACACGGTTATATACCTTTAGAAATGAGGTATCTGTCCTGTATAAATAATCTATATTAATACATATATATAGACGATTTTAAAGGTTATTTTATAGACGGGGTGCGCACGAAGTAAGAATGTGTATGCACCACTTTCTGTGCCTTCCTAAACTTTCGACCATAGAAATATATGAGGCAGAAAAGAGTAAACAACGAACGAATTAACCAATAAGAATGCCGTATTGTGTTCCTCCTTGTTCAATCAATTCGCGAAACGCAAGTTTATGGAGTAAAGTAACGTTTCATCGATTTCCGAGTACTGTTTTATGATCTCCGACTCAATAACAAATTAATGATAAATCGCGGCACTTGGGAGTTAATCTGAATAACTTCGACTTTTATTCACAGCCAACAACGAAAGTGCAGTTATTACGAAGCGGAAATACTGTTCGCACGCCACGAGAAGAACGCTGAGTTGCTTAATATACTCGTATGGTGTCGCTGTAGTTGCAGACCAGTCTATAGTTATGAAGGGAGGAAAAGCGTTAAAATCAAATAGCGCAAAAATGAGTTCTGGCTGTGTTTCCAAACAAATGAAAATGTGTGCATGAAGAAGTATATGCCTGAGAAATATGAAAAAAATAAGAGAAGAAAATCGTCTTATTGTTTACATCGATGAAACATGGATCAACACAAATTTGGCTGTTTGCCCCCCAACACTGAATAGATTCATCTGCAACTGCAGTGACACCATACGAGCACATTAAGCAACTCAGCGGTCTTCTCGTGGCGTGCGGACAGTACATCTAGTAACGAAGTAAGCTAATGTTTGTAAACACGCACCCCGTCTCTAGTTTTTTGTTGCTGGAATAAACTACACGGCATTGTACGAGATTGCACTGGAAACAGTGAATATTATTCTTAATTAATTTGAGCTCGGGAATGTTTTCTCACATTGTAAAGATACTTCATACGGTATCTATTATGAAGGTTCTTTTAAATAAAAAATAACTGTTCAAAATTAAGAACTCCAAAACGCACCTTCATATTGCGAATTAATTACCCGGTTCACAGATCGTGATTTTCTCTATCCAAATCATCAAAAAGTTTGATGAACACACAATAAGAAATAACGAAATAAAACTGGAGCATGGCTGTACAAGTGTCTGCGATAGCCCAATTGGTGGAGGCGTCAACCATGACAGCCGAGGTTCCTGGTTCGAATCCAGGTCGCAGAATTTTTCCATCCATTTTCTAATTAATATCATTTATAAACACCACTGTTAATGATATGGAAAAAATGGAAGGGAAAAATTCCGACAGTAGAGTAAAGCTCTTTCCAACTAGGAAGTGGGGAATACCAAAGCCTGATTACAACGCCAACTAGTGATTACACACATAATTAATAGCCTCTTATTGGAAAAAGTCGCCTGGTCCGACGAATTCAGATTCCCAGCGTATCATGTAGACAGCCGAGCACATCTTCGCCGATTGTCTTAATCGGAGATTATGGCACCTGGTGCCCGAAATATGCAGGAACTTCATGTTTAGAATATGATATAAGATACCCCCATACTTCTTCAGAATCGATCCCTCGTAGAGTTAAGATTATAGCAGATTCCACATCTTATTAGGCAGATGATCATGATGTAATATCTCTTCTGTTCATAGGTGTCACCAAGTTTAGTGACTGAGGTGTTTCCCAATGCTCCTGATCGCTCATCGCAATCGATGAGCCAGCTTGGATGTACGGTAGCGCCATCAGTTGTTAATAGCCGCAGCATAAACAATTTGGCAGGACAAAGTCCTAAGCAGAAGTGTCGTAAGCGAAAAAGGCGGAGCGGAAAATTCAGATCGAGGAGAGAGAAGTGAAATTCGTGCGAGTTGGACACGAGGAAATCGCTCCGTGTCATTAAACCGAGGTCGTTCTAGTACGCCTGAGAAAATTACGGCCGAACAGAAGGAACGGCCGCAGTTTTTGGACGATTCGCCCGACACCCCTGAGCGTGAGAAGCTTCTAAGGAAAACGCCCCGCAGCCTGAAGCGAATGCGCAATTTCACGAACTGTTATTGAAATATTCTTTGTGTTCCATGAATTTAGTTTGTGTTCCATGAAAAATTTGGCGGCCCAGCCAGTCCTGCAGACGGTATCTTTTTATTCAGAAGCGAGTGAGCTCGAAGTGACGCCGAGCAAGGAACCCGTGGCCGGTGAAACACCTGTTCGTTCACCTAGAATCACAGGAGACGTTCCTCGACTCATCACAGAGCCTCTTAACGTCTTCGCTACAAGGACGTTGGTCGTCGCAGCGAATTTAGATGCATCGGAGCTACATTGGCTGAGTTCCCTGGACGTATGCTTAATTCCGGAGGGAAGGAGTGCCTGGATTACACCTTGGAGGCATGAAGCCTTTTGGCTTCATGGATTGGGCGATATAGTGCCCTACATAAGGTGGGTGAAGTTTTTGTCCGGTAAATCTCTTATGATCGATTATATTTGCGGTTGCTCTCTCCTACGTTCTTGTGCAATAATTTTTTTCCCGCTCATGCGCGCTGCTTAAACCTTAAGCCAAGAGAAGGGGGGGGGGGCGAGCTACCATGAGTTTTACTTTCGCTCGCCGAACATTACATCTCAAGTAAGCCATTTAAGCAACGCGCGCGTTTGGTTAAACATATTATGTTGTACTTTCCGCATCGTTTAGAAATTTTCTAATCCGCCTCTCTTTTAACTATTTTAGTTATCAGCGGCTTCGAGCCCAATTTTAACGCGAGGCGTCGCCGTTTTCCCTTACGGTGCAGCGGAGGTAGCGACCAATTCTTAATAGATGATTCCCGACTCGGCGCAAGAAAACCAGTACGGTAATTACGACAGTCGGTTGCTACGTCTGTTGTTGTCTTGGTCATCCCAGGTCATTTTGTCCGGGTAATGACATGAGTTTTCTTTGTTGGACATTAAGCGGGACTTTTTGATGGTTCCACTTAGCATTACATACGAATACTTGAATCAAAGTTTTCATATATTGATTGTAAATCCGAGGTTCGTTTCTTGGATGGACTAAGACCTTTCATTGGTCGCGCTTGTCTTCGCCTAATGTTAGAGCTTGACAAGGGGTTCGGAATACTTGTTAATTGATATTCATACTTTATTGTTAAACGGATTTGTTTATTCCGTATGGGCAAGGCACAAGGCCCTAAGCGTTTCTTGCGTTTAAGTAAGATTGCGCCCATTTCCATATTTATTCATGTAAGTGAATTATTTCCTTTTATTCACCTAATTTTAATATATGATTTATGCCAAAAGATATGCTCTGTTGCCTCTTGTTAGTATGCTTAATCTTCCACTGCGCAATACTCTTTTTTCCATGACAATAGGTTTCATTGCTTGGTGAGACGTTTTATTGCCATCTTGTCAAATAGAGGATTCCAATGCAATGGTTTTGTAATGAACACAAAATAGTCGAGGAATTCTTTGGGAAACATTCACCGTAAAAATACATGTATCTATCCAGTTAAATCATAATAAATATTAAAATGGAAAAGATTACAAGAATAATTTTCAGCCTTAGTAGCATGATTTGATAAGCATTAATCAAAGAACAAAATTGCCATAAATTTGTACTTTTCTTCTACAGACATTCTTAGAACTTCATTTTTATATGAAAAGAATTTCTAAGAGAAGTGGTTAAAGTCCTTTGAATTAGCAGAAGCCTTTTAAAAGAAGCTTTTGTGCAGACAGTATTCCTACATTCAACTTTACTTCAAAAGTTTGGGATAATTAGCATTTTCGAAGACCGCGCTGATAACGAAGCTATTTTAATTCATCAGCATATAAATAAATTAAACAAGTTATAAACAACATTTTTTTCATAGATAATTCATTCGACTTCTGACTTTTGGTTAATGAAATATTTTAATCAGAGCCGTTTATGCTTACAACCCAAGCAATCCTCAGATCTCTTCTCCGCCGACACGCAACATCAAATTCAACACAATAAAGCCGCGTTTTCATCCTGTGGCCAACTCGGCTTCTTTATACTCTATCAATCGAATTCTGAAATATTTAACACTTTTAATATCTAACTTCATTCTTTAATTAAATATGGATCACTCCTAACTTTATGGAACAGTCACTTATGAAAGAGTGCCGGACTGAGGATACAACAATCCAAAAGTAAACGATTAATGTAAAGTTTAAAGTTACTTTTCCTTTTATATAATGCTCTGATTTCAGAGAAAAATTCATAACTTTCTTTCAACAGTAACATAAACTGTGCGGAAGGTCTCATCAAATAACAAGTCTCCTTAGTTTGAAAAACAATAATATATTAAAAAACGTGACATGAAATTAGCCATCCCAAACATATCCTGAAGGCAGTCATAAAATGATCACAATAATCAGGTAATGAAATCCTGAAGAAAAAGTTCCTTTAAAAAAACATTCGTATGTTCAGGGTGTAACAAAAAAGGTACGGCCAAACTTTCAGGAAATATTCCTCACATTCGAGGAACTTTTCTGCAAATGACGTGAAGTAACTTACCAACTTCAAGCAATTTTTATTTAATTTCCCCCCATAAAGCAATGATTTTAACATTCGATTTAAAGTTATTAAAGGGTGCTCACAACTTTGCAATTGACACTATGCCTCTATCTATTATAGTTTAGGAAATAAGTTTCCGAAATTCATGGACACTTTCTTGCATAAACTTGAAAATGTCACTACCATGTAGCCCGTGTCCTGCTTAGTAATATTTTTAATTTCATTAACCTACACCAAATAGTTTTCGAGTTATACGCTCTATTACCAGACTTTTGCCTCACTCTATATATAGTGGCAATCTTAAGGGTCACTTTTAAGAGCCCCAGGCCACAGAACTCCATCAGCATAATGCAAGAGTGTCTTCAAGTTTTGTCATCAGCCAGTGTTTTTTCCGAAGGCGATGTTTGCGAGATGTGATACAAGTTTTGTTACGATGAACCCATTCCTGGCTCATCCACACAGGGCGGGAATTTCATCGCGATAGAGAGGGCTCAAATATTTCTCTGATAATATAGGAAATTCATTTAAACGTTTTTATTTATTCTTCGTATGTGTAATTACCATAATAGCAGTATATATTTACTGTCTTCGACATCGTTGTGTATTAGAAAGAAATTTTCCTATTTTTATTGAAGTACATTGCTGATTCCTGTTTTCGAAATATTTAATCCTTCATGATGTTTTCATTAACTGAAGGGCTTCATCAATGGCTTCATCGGTTTTTCGTCATCGATGAAATCCATCAGTTGATAATAAAAACAGCAGGTTTACGTCAGTTTTGTGCATGAAAAAAAGCGCAGCTCTTATTTTAAAAACTTTAAAGAGAGATGGACTGCTTCTAGGTTTTGATTTCTTTATTGACAGAGTTATTGGTGAACAGCAACGCTTTTGGATGTCAAGAGAAATACAGCTGGGTTACGGGGCTTTCCAGAATTTTTTGTCTCCAAATCTCTAAATGAACTTTAGTTTTCAACTTTTAGTATGAAAATGTTAGTGTTTTCTTAAAAATTATTTTACAATGATGATATACATTAAACGTAACGTTTCCAATTTTACATAACCCTTTGTTTTTACATATTTGTACAAGGTGTGGAGAGTATTTGAGGACATGTGATTGAGCGCCTGCAATTATGTGTACACTTCTGTGGCGGACTATCAGCTAACGGAAGAAATGAAAAGATACGCAGCTTCAACGATCGTTGCTCTAAACGCACAGCACAGCGTTGTTAAAATTTCAACATTTTTGAATGTCGCTAGATCGTTTGTGAACAAAGTTCGAAAGGAGTTGGAAGCCTCACGCGGACATGCGTCTCCTGTCATTCAGCACAATAAACACCCATAACGTTCGAACCGTATGAGAACACAGTTTGTACAACTGGTACAAAACATTATCGATGCCAACCCAGGAAAGTCCATCAGAGCCATCGCCCGAGATCTGCAGGTTTCTGAGGGCACAATCCGTACTGTGGTGCATTAGAATCTTTGTTGTATGTCGTATGTTCTGAGGAAAGGGCAGTTTATCTCGGCAAAAACACATAGAACAACGACCGCTTCGAGCAAAGCGGTTGTTAAACAAGGTCAACACTCCGAGGAATCTGTCATGGTCTGTTTTGTTTTCTTTTTCGATGAAAGATTTTTTTAACCAGGACCAAAAAATGAACGGGCTAAATGACAGCTGGTTATGTGTGGATACTTCGAATATCCTATTTGTTAAGCACACCAAATTTGCGGCAACAAGAAAAAGTCGAAAGGTCTAACAGTGCATTTAGACCCGTCAGCATTGTCAAAGTGTAACATTCGTTGTATTTGAATGTTTTTGGTATTGTATAATTTTACGGCGATTATTTAGTCCTCCGCTGACGGTCCTGTGTGATGGTTATAGAGGTGGTGAGTAGCGAAGGACATGTTATGCCACCCCACTTCTTTCCACAGGGTCTTCGAGCGAATGCTTCTGGCAACTTTGCGGTGCTGCAAACAGTTGTGAAGCCCTGGATAGAAGCGTTCTCATTGGTAGGCCGTATGTCTTTCAACAGGGTTCTGCACCTGCACATAAAGCTGTGACAACACAAATATGGATCTCAACCCATCTGCATGACCACATTACCCCGAACTTGTCGCCACCTAACTCGCCGGATCTCAATCCCCTGGGTTATTACATGAGGGGGGCTTTGTTGAACGGGAAGCTAATCGACCTTCCCACAATATCATTGGTTCCGTCAAGCCGTCATTGGCTGGGTTAAGGCCGACATCCCAAAGGACCATTTAATTCGGCCTTGTCAACGCTTCCGGTCTCGCATTGAAGCCGTCATTGCGGCTAACGGTGGTTACACCGAATACACCTGTCCTCCAACGCTTCCTACATCCGTGTACCTGATTTTGTATGAATAAAATATGTTGTTTGGCATTTATGGTGTTTTGTTATACTATCTTTATCGTGTCCTCAAATATCCTCCACACCTTGTATAATGGATGAACACTAATATTTGGGATCGAAAAGGGCTTGTTATATAGCCTTTCGGAATTCGGTGAATTTATGGTGGTGTATATTAGTAGTAGGTTACATTTTTAGCCTCGGTCAACTCGCTGACATTGTTTACATGCTTCTAGTATTTTTCAAATTCAAATTCTTCGGGTTGTTCCGTACTCACCCTCTATACCGTATTGATTATCATTTATCAACTTAAAGAGAGGAAATGATGTACGATTTTTCCTTTATTCACCATCTCTCATGAATTTAATAGCAATTGTTTTATTATTTTCATGGCTTGCCCGAATGATTTAAATATGACTACCTTTATGAGATGATTTACGATTTATTAATTTTGAAAGTGAAGTAAAGCAGAGATGAGGTTCATATTTGTATCTTTTTGATTTAAGAATTACGATTTGATAAACTTTAACATGTAAGCGTAAACCAATTATTTTTACTGGTTTTTACATGATACAGCAGCAGAACTGATGATTAAAATTTGAAGGACTTTGTTCTATACTTTGAATGTAGAAGAAAATAAGTCGATTAGAGCGAGAAAGAAGAAAGAATTTCCAAGGGAACTTTATCATATTTATAGTTACGGACCGTTTCTGTTTTCAGATGATTGAATGACAATATCGTTCTTGCTAAATATAGCATATAAAAGTTTTCTATTATATTGTTTAAAATGCTACAGAGTCGGTTGATGACGAAGAAGAACGAAAACAAACATGGAATGTTAAAAGTTATTCCCAATGATCGATAGGTTCTTAAGAACTTTATTATCAAGAGGAAGAAATATTTTTCCGCAATTCAAATTCTGATCACGTGAAAGCAGCATTAAGATATCTTCTTTTTTTTTTACTCTGTTTTTATCTCGATCTCCATGAAAGTTCCCCTTTATCGTTGGTGAAGGATTTTTCCTGACTCATTTGCAGTCTGCTCAAATTGTCTCGAACCATAAACATCCTATTCAACTATTGGAGAAAACTGAATCGCTCGATAAACTACCAACTTATATTGTATTGCTCCTAATAAAAAACTTTGTTACCTGAACGAGAGCCAGATTAAAGGGGGTGGGGGGGGGGCATTCTTTATGAGATAAGTGAATATGCCCTTGTTAAGTTTTATCTTGCAAACTTATTTAATAAGCCCATGGTTTTGGCCTCTTCGAAAAGGTTTTAAGTGCGTGAGAAGCGGAAAGCAATTCGTTGAGTGTCGTGCGGCTTAATGAAACGTTGTCAGGATTCTAATAAATTGGCGGTTCATCTTTAAATGTTATCAGTAGTGAGAAAAATGAAGCAATTTGTGTTAAAAATGTGTCTAATAATAACACCATAAGTGTTCGAGTAATTTAGGTTGGCTTTTTTTCCATTAATTATACTTTCCAAGTTTCAAATTGCTATCATTGTTTATAAGCATTAACGAAGCCTTGTAGAACCATGAAGGCGTTGAAATGAGAGAAAATTACGCGAAGAAGGGTTGTATTTTTATTATAATTAAAATTCTCGGGCATTTATTTCCTATGCAAAAGGCAATGAGCAACTTGATTTATGCATCCTTTACGGCGATGGGTCAGAAAGGTTCAGAGATCATGTCATGCCCCGAGCTTGCCGTTTCTCATACGGACGAGGCCTAATATTCCTCGAGGACCCTGTGAATGAGATTTCATGAGTTTTATTCCTTTTTCCGAGACCAATTTTTCCCTCCGTCGTAAAAACATCTAGAAACTTCTAATATCTACACTATGAGCCCTCATAACGGAAGAAGCGTTTCTTTGAACGCGATTCTTGCTATATAATAATTCAGAAAAATATAATTGAAATTCTTATAGCAGTACGTAAAAATTTATGTCCAAAAAACTTTTCATAGTTAACAATTTAGCTGAATAAGAGTTTAAATTAGGAATTTAGCCTTTTCCATTATGATATTTTTATTAAAAGGTCATATTGGAATTATTAAAGCGAACAAAGAAGGAAAGGCTAAATTTTTTGAATCTTGAATTACTTGTCCAAGTAAGTCATATGTTGTCGATTTCTAAGTCTTCTAAACTAGTAGAAGTGGTGATAGCATTGCTAAGCCTTTTAAGTTATATAAAGGCATGTGAATGAAGTTCACATTCCTCATACGGTTCTTGCCTGAAAGTAGTGGAGCCATAAATTAACCGACGGCTTAAGCTAAGTGAATTACGTTATACAAGCGAAACCGATAAAATTCGCTAGCGTGATCAGGTAGCCATTTTAAACGAAAAACCTTCCTAAGACTTCCTAAAAAAATTAAAGGTCGATATGGATTCGTTTCCGAAATATGGAGATTTTGTTGGAAAAGCTACTCGACTGCCAGGTATAACAATGACAGTGAACAATGAGTCCCGCAGGGCCAACAGTTATGTGAGGCGCGAAGCACCGAGAATAGTAAAAGTTTCCTAATTTGCACTTAAAATTTTCCTTTGATAATATGATAAACCATTCACTTAAGTATGTATGTCACAATAATAAATTCAGAGCATAAACGCGACGCGGCTGTCCGAAATCTTCCATGATACTTAGGGGACGCTACACTGAACTTTCACCCTCCAAAATATATTTATTAGGTATCGCGTACTCGAACACTTGAATTTTCTACTTTCGTCCGCCATTTTGATTCTACCCACCGAGGCACCGGAGGCGTTGGACTCCGGTCGCGTTTTGAAAACGCTCATCGCGACCGGTCGTTACTTTATGAATCGAGGGTCGTCCGAATCGGGAGAAAATTTAAAATGAATAAATCCAGCTACGTATGCCTGCATCGTTCCCGCGTCGATCGGACATAGTCAAAATTTCGAGTTAGTCACTGGTGGCTCCAAAACGAGCTTTGGGACGGGCTTTTTAGATACACTCTTATACTACTACTTTGTTATAGCGGTCTTGACGATTTGGCTAAATGCATACGAACAAATGCTTAATTTATGACACCACTTGAAATAAGATAATAAATATTTTCCTTTATATAAAAGTGAACAATCTATGAAACATCGTTATAAATACCTATAACTTTATTTATATCTTACGCTCATAGATGCGAGACCTCCTTTCAATTTATTTTTTGATGACACCTGTTTGATATTTCAACTACGAATAGCTCGGGCAACTTCGGATACTACACTATATTTTTAATGAAATATCAGGTATACAATTACTTCAAAGGCAAATCATTTTATTTTTGTAAGGTAAATCTTGGATCCTACAACAGAATTCCAAGAAGTTGAGAATCGTAAAAATATGGAGGCTCGCTTTAGGAACCCGGGTTAGGGTCACCTCATGTATTTTTTTTGAATTAATATTTTTCGATAACATATTAACTACTTCAAATCTACACTAATACGTAGCTATTATAATACTGAATATGTAGGTATAACAATTAATCATTTACCTTCATAATCCTTGCATAAAACACGTGAAACTGAGGCGCATTAAAAGTTCCGCAAAACACAAAAACCAATATGGCGCCATTGAAAAACAGCAGATTGAGTAAACAACTTGGGCGCTATTTCTCCAGTAGGCAGTTCCATAAATACTACCTCAACCTTTCACTGCTATGCTGCAGCACCGTACAGAGCAGAAATTGGGAGGGGGGGCGGAGTGCACTTTAGGTGCGGGGCCCGCTTTTGGTCACTTTTCTCTATAATACATAAGTTAGTAAAATGAGTGAGCGTAGGAATCGTCAAAGTTTTTATAATAATTAATTTACATTAATAATAATAATAATAATAATAATAATAATAATAATAATAATAATAATCTTACCAACCACTTCCTTGAAGTATGAAAATAATCAATGCAAATAATGATCGATATTCAAAATTGCAATTGTCCGGAACGAGATTCGGTTTCTTATTTCGGTAGAATAATCACGAAAATAGTATAGTTACTGTCACGAACATGCGCAGTGGAAGGGTGAGTGTAAAAGGAAATCATGTACAAGGGGCATATATTTTTTTGAATTTTAATAACCATTTACTAAATTAAGATTATAAAATAATAAATTGGTATCAATCCAAATTTTAGATGAAAGGAAATTCAACTCGAAAGAGTTTGAAATTAATATATTGTAGAACAAATGGTTATAAGGATCATTCCCCTAACACGAGGAAAACCCCCTAATATTACAATACAATGTACACTGCTCAAAACATTTAAAGGAACGCTTCTATTAAGCAGCGTGCAGAAGCAACAACGAATAATATGGACAAAATCGCTGTATGTGATCATTAAAAGACTGTTTATTAACAATAGAATGCATTATTGAAACAACTGGTGAAGAAACATAAAGAAAAAACAGGAAACTGCAGGACCCCTGCCTAAAACAAAGTGAAATGTCCTTGGACGTTGTGAGGAGAATGCCCTGTTTCTTCCAGGGATCAGTTTTTGCACCACTCAGTAATGTGTATGCCTACCATGGGC
The DNA here is from genome assembly GCA_023313115.1 of Rhysida immarginata. Taxonomy (NCBI): domain Eukaryota; kingdom Metazoa; phylum Arthropoda; class Chilopoda; order Scolopendromorpha; family Scolopendridae; genus Rhysida; species Rhysida immarginata. Next base: position 1,453,576 of record JAHWFO010039269.1, read on the forward strand.
TGCAGTAACCTCCATGCACCTTCGAGGCATCCTCCGTATCAGTCGACGGATGTGATCTTGGGGAAGCCGGTCCCATTCCTCAGTAAGTGCCTGGATGAGCTGTTGCAGTGTTTCTGGAGCTGAAGGGCGGTGTCGAATTCGCCTGTCAAGCATGTCCCAAAGATGTTCAAGGGGATTTAGGTCTGAACTCATTGCAGGCCACCTCATGGTCTGAATGCCATGCATCCGTAGGAAGTCTTGAGTGACAGCTGCAGTGTGTGGACGAGCAGTATCCTGCATCAGAAGGAATCCAGGCCCCATGCCATGTGCAGCAACAATCACATGTTATTCCAGAATGTCACGAATGTAAACGTCAGCGGTCATTCGCCCTCGGACGACCACAAGATCCGTTCGATGGTCTATTGAGATACCAGCCCAAACCATAATGGAACAACATCCCATTCGGTCAGTCTCACAAACTGTTGCGTCGGTGTTTCGCTCACCACGTCGTCTCCAGACACGTATACGGCCATCACAGCGGGTCAGGCGGAATCTTGACTCGTCTGTGAAGAGAACAGAACGCCAGTGGCGAAGCTGCCAGGTGACATGTTGATGTGCAAACTCTAGTCGCGCCTGTATGTGCTGGCGGGTTAGCCTAGGCACTCGATTTGGTCGTATGGCTCTCGTAATCTGTTCTGGATTGTTTGATCTGAAACAGCTACCCCAGTTGACATCTGCAGTTCATTTCTCAGGTCTCAGGCCGTTGAGGTTCTTCGACGCAGGGCACAAGTCCGCACATAACGATCTTGATTGGCGGTTGTTGAGCGTCGGCGACCTTGCCCAGCTCTTCGTGTGTACTGGCCAGTCGCCTGGAATCGTGTCCACAGTCGGAAAATGACGGAAGAGGACACATTGAGGGCATTTGCCACAGTCCGAAATGATTGACCCGTTTGGAGCAATGTTACGGCTCTCGCAGCTTCTACTGCTTCAAGATGCCTTCGTGGCATGTCAGATAACTAACAACATCGTTCCAAGAATGCCTGCACCTTCTAATGTTCGACCGTTTTCTCCAAGCGAAGAGTGTACTGGCAGCAACCACTTTTTTCCGGGGGGTTATATTGCTATGCAAATTTCTCAGAACATCTGGCAGCAAAATGTGTTGGCTTCAACCATTTCCTATGAGGGAGATAGTAGGTTTCTTGTTGCAGAAGATGAAATTGTTAAAAAGTATTATTTACGCCCTCTGTAGGGGATTCTACAAGTGTTCCTTTAATTGTCTTGAGCAGTGTAATAAAAATAATCTTTCCAAAAAGTTACACAACTAAGCAAAGCTACTTTAAAGTCTTTAGCATATGCTTAGGGAACGATTAAGGCTCATAGTCTTTAATATGACTAAACCCAGAACAAAGTTAACTGGCCCAAAGATTTGGTTTACTATTCAAATTACAAATGGTTAAATACAATTAACTAAATATAATAGCATTATAAATTGAAGTCTTGAACAAAATCTGATGCCTTTAGTTGCTGACCGCATTACACACCGCGGTTACGCATAGGCGTTGAACGTCTTGATCCGTCTGGCAAGAGAAGCTGCAAAAATAATTTAAGCAACCATTAGCAAAAATAAAAACTACTTTGTAAATTCTTCACCTCTAAGCTTTAAAATAAAGTCTACTAGCACCAAAGTTAAACAAAGTAAAATTTAATCAGACAACTAGACGCTATTACAGAAAAGAAATGACGCAACCCCTCCTTTACCTTGCTTCTTATGTGCAAGGGTCACTTAACTTTACATTGAACTCTACTAAACATTACGCGCAAATGTAAATAACAACAAGCGGCAGATTGATATTGAATTCAACTTAAAGAGAGTGGAGCGGGGAGCCAATTACATTTAAACTCAGCTTAACATGGCGCAAGATACTAAGGAATGACATTACGTCATGTCAACGTTAGCATGAGAATAAATCTTTAAAAAGTTTAGAGGAAATTCGGCTTACCTCGAGATTAGGGCGAAAGTGCCGAAACTCTCCCTTATAAAGCCTCGAACGGACCAAGGAAATATTCCTGCGACGACGTCCCTTGGCGACAAGATATAAAGAATACAGAAACTGATTGTCGCCCCATCTGGTGTTGGTAATTGGAATATTGACAGCTTCATGACGTCACAAGGACCAATCGTTAAACATTATTATGGGGAATAGCGCTTTTGCGTAGCAAAATACCATTATGCGCAGTTCTCACTTACAATAATATAAAATTAATACAAAAGATAAAAATGTTTCCTTTTTCCATTTCCCCAAAGATCCAAATTTAATTAACAAATGGTTAATATCAAGCAAATTGGATAAAAATATTTGTACCACAACTGCAGTGATTTGCTCTAACCATTTCAAAGACGACGATTATGAAAAAATAATGAATTCGTATATCCCCTTACCTAACATTCACAACAACATATTTACATCTAAATCATAGGATATTAAGGATTCTTTAGGTTAGGTTAAAATAAAAATCATTAAATATAAACATGGTGTCAAGGTCTTGTATTGCTAGCTAAAGTAAGAGAAAAATAGAGACGATTTAAAGCAATACGACTGGTTTAGTCTTAAAGCTTACGCGTTTCAAAGCAATAGCTTCATCTACAGAGCCAGTGAACCAGGCAATAGCTTCATCTACTGGTTCACCGGCTTTGTAGATGAAGTTATTGCTTCGAAACGCGTAAGCTTTAACAAAAAAAAACAGTCGTATTGCTTTAACATCGTCTCTATTTTTATCTTAAAAATCATCAGTTGTAAACTTTGCACCAACTAAATATTTACAATATCTAGCCAATTAGCTCATACATTCACTTGTAGCAAGAACGGAAGAACATTCACTTGTTGCACTCTCTCCCCCTCCCATTCATCCGTTCTTGCTTGTAGTCATCTAACCATTTTAAACACTACGATTCGTATATTCTCTGACTGAATTCGTATATCCTCCTACGTCGGAATCGCAGATTTCATTAGACGTGGTTTTCGATTCATGAGTTGATATAGGCCTGAGTATTTGTTTTAATAATTTTCTTTAAATTGATAGAGCAAATCATTGCAGTTGTGGTACAGATATTTTTATCCAATTTACATGATTTTAAGCTTTTCTTAATTAAATTTGGATCTTTGGGGAAATGAAAAAAGGAAACATTCGTATCTTTTGTATTTTATTTTGTATTATTGTAAGTGGGAATCGCGCATGATGGCATTTTGCTGTGTAAAAGCAATATTCCTCGTAATAGTTTTTTAAACATTGGACCTTGTGACGTCATAAAGCTGGCGATATTCCAATTACCAACACCAGATGGGGCGACAGTCAGTTTTCCTCTCGGACGGCGCTACCTGTATTCTTTATATCTTGCTTGGCGAGTAGCTTGATAATTCTTCCCTCGTGAGAAACGGTTCACAGTCAGTGATACATAAGTCCGTGACGTACACAATGGAGAAACTTCTACTTGGCGAGAAAATTTGGCCGTCGAATCCTGGTCCAAAGGCGGGCGGAGTTTTTCCTGGAAACGAAGCCTTCTGCGCTGCGGGAGCGTTCCAATTTTAGGAAAGAAATTTGACGGTACGGTCGCTACCAATTGCGGACGCTGCAATTGCTGTCCTCGGCTCGGCGTGAGCTTGTTTTGATGCGTGCAGACCGTCTCTTCCACAAAATGTCGCTAATGACGAACAGGCAGGAACCTCGGGAGTATCCACCTCTACGGAAATAGCTGGAGTATCCACATCTATCGTTAGTTAAGCGTGGTTCCCACTGGCAGACAACAAGAGAGCAGAAACCAGGGCGTATTTTTTTTCTGCCTTATTACTTTCTGCTCCTGCAGGTGTCCCACATGGCAGAAACTCAAAAGGATAAGATAGCAGAAGTTTTTGCCCAACACAAATGCACTGCACCGAAGAAGCCGTCGATCGATCTAAACGGTCGGCTTCGACTGCACACAGTTCGTTCATTCCTTATCAATCATCACATCGAAGTTTTGCATTCAATTTTTGTTTATTCAATTTAATTTGATTAAATAATAAATAAATATATATTTCGCACCTCTTCTATTAGCGCTTCTACATCAATTTTCTTTCTAGGCCTCTTCACCTTTGTGAGCTGAGTGTCCGACATTTTCATTTTGTGAGAGAGAGAGGACGTCACTGCAGAGATCGTTTTCTATTGGCTGAGCAATCGTTTCTGCCCTGCTTCTGCTACAAAAGTTGAACTCAACCCAACTCCATAAAGCAGAAATTTTCAGTCGGGCAGAAGAGACGAAAACAGGAAGTGACATCATAAAATTTTTCTGTTTTGTGGTTTCTGCCGCTGTTTTTACGCATATGGGAACCACGCTTTACAGTATCGAGAATGCCCCACTTAGCTTGTATCGCATTGCGAGAATCATTTCGCTGGTGAAGCTTGGTTTCTCGTGCTTTCTCTCGCTTGCTGAAGGCTCTGCTCTCATTGAAGCAGAAAGGAGATTGAATTTGCTCCGTTTCTTCAGCGAAATCTCAGGCAACCTTTCCCCAACGATCTCAGAGGCCGAATCCCTGTTTCGAACCAAGCTCCCTCTCGTCACTCTCCCTCACGCGCAGCCGTTTACGACGCTTCCTGCGCTTCCTTCCGCTCAGGGATTCTATAAACATAGATGTCCCTCTACCTGCTGCGGGCGCCATCTATTGTCAATAACTGGCGACCTCCGAACTCCAGCATTATTTCTTAGCTTATTAGTCATGCTAAAAGCACTGGTGCCCGAAATCGTCGCAATCCTTTGTGACAGTTACTGTTGACTGGATCCGGCCACCAGAATGTCATGGCTTGATCGAATGATAGACATTGATTGGATTTTGATTCATCCCTGTTGAAACGCCGCGGTCATGGCGAATAAAGCTGGGAGAACTTCGCAGACGCTTTGCTTGCGCTATTTCCTTGTGGTCTTTCCATTGAATGGACGCCCTTCATTGCCGTGGTTGAATAAGTTTCGACGTCTCTTTTTCGTTATCAGAACTTAGGAGATGTTTTCTATTTTAAGACTGCCGCAGTCAATCGGAGCAAATCCAGTGATGAGAATTATTATTAAAATTTGAAAAGTTCGAATCAAAATAATATTCTTCTCTCTTCATTTGTGAAATGCATCTCTTCCCCGCCTTTCCTTGAACCTGCCCATGTTACCGTCTTTTATGGAGGCATTGCTTTTCACCTTTAAATCTTCACCTTTTTCTCCAAAGAAATTGCTCCTTTTTATCCGCCTAATTTTTATTAGCGAATGACAATCTGGGGATGGGGAGATGAAGCTAAACCTATCGGAAGAGGAGCAAGCTATCGGATGACGTATATACGATAATTTTAAGTATTACAGATGTAACCATGATCCAAAATACAGTTTAATTGCACTAAATTAACTTGTCTTGACTTAGGCTTTATTTACATGTAGGTTAACTTTGAAAGTATCGCTGAGTATCCTCCACTTTGAGAATAAATTATTTTCAAAACTAGAAATTTTATTCCGCGTATTGTTACACAAAAATTTTATTTGTTTTTATTTATTTATTTGAAATTATAGCACCCCAGAGGGGTATTGGGTACAAGGAACATAAATCGTAATTACAATTGATTGTTTTTTACATATTGGTTAAGTAACTTGGTAACATGGATCTTATGGTTACTACAGTTTGGCAGTTTACAGTTTAATATTGTTGCTCTTGTTTCATATGGAAGGAGGTTCCAGTCCTCGATAGTGTTATAAGGAAAGGCCTTCTTTAGAGTTGACGGGAGGATATAGGGAGGTTCCAATTTAAATTTACGGGTTACTCGGGTGTTACAGTTATTATTTATCCATTGAGAAATAAAGTGTGTCGGTTGGTGAGGATCATACATCCCCCTGAATAGTTCTTTGAACTTGGCCAATTGTATTAGACCAGGAAGAGTTAATATATCATTAGCTTTGCATGATGGGGTAACGGAAGTATAGCGGGGAATTGAATAAGCCACTCGTAGTATTGAGTTGTATGCAACCTTTATCCTCGTTAATAAGAATCGGGAGGCAGAGGACCATAAAATAATTGCATAATTTAGTTTAGAAATCACCAAACTCTTTATTATTATGGTGATCTCTCTCCTATTCAAGGTCTTTTTTAGGCGCTTGACAAGATATCTAAGGCGGCTCAGTTGCATGACAAGATCTTCAATGCAGGGTTTAAAGGATAACTTGTTGTCAAATAATACGCCTAGGATTTTGCGGGCATCGGAATGCTTAGTGTTGCTGTTGGTGATTTTAAGTAAACGGGTCTTGGATTCATTAAGTGTCATCCCATTGTTGGCATACCATTGCTTAAGCAAAGAGATATCGTGATGGATGTTTTTAATGGCTTCACCAGATGTTTCATCGGAATCTACTGTGTACAGGATAATGTCGTCGACATAAGCACAGATGTCACTTTTAAGGGGTAAATTAAACAATGGGCTGGTTGCCACTGCATAAAAGGTAATACTAGATGCAGAGCCCTGCATTACTCCTCGTTCCGATGGGTGAGATACATTATCTTTGGGGCCAATCATGTAATTGTATCGGTTTGAGAATAAGTCTTTAATCAGGGACAGTATCGGTTCTTCAATGCCTAAAGCCTTCAGCTGTTCAATCAATTGTGATCTAGAAACACTGTCGAAGGCCTTCGACAGATCAGTAAGAGCGATGAGGAGATTCTGTTTCCGAGTGAGGGTGTTCAATGCACTTAGTTGAATTTTTAATAGTATATATGAGATTGGGGTATTGGGTCGTCCACCGTATTGCTTTTTCGGGATGACTGACCAGAGGTGGTCAACAATATCTGCGAACAAAATTTTTTCGCTTATTTTGGCTAGAGTAGGCAGTATGCAAATAGAACTCTTGACAAAAAGTGGTGCAAAGTAACCTGACCTTAAGTAATTATCACCGCAGCACCATAATAATATAAACTTACATGAAGTCATTGGTTTTCTTGAGATGTCTAGAATATAGGTGATTCACGTTTGAAGACCGCGTTCTGTTTGTTTTGCATACGAACTAAATATTGTAATACTAGACATTAGCTATAAAAGGATTTCTACTGGAAAAATCTATACTTTGAAGTTGAGCAGCTTATGTGTGTTTGCTAGGTTTCGAATTTTACTGCCGATAGTGGAGGAGAATTTGATGGAAACCAAACGCCAACTTAGCAATTAGATAGCAGCCATTAATCAGTTCTCATTAATTCAAGCACAAATATGTTGACAATAGCATTAATGAAATTGAGCGATAAGAAAACCGACGTTCAAGTGCAAAACGTTGATAATTTATAAAATATGACGTATGGACTAGTTTGTTTCCTTTTCCTCTTTCCAACACATGCACACACATCCACAGACATATTCATACACAAACCGCCATAGCTCTTAGTAAGTTCACTTTTGATAATGTTATTTATGACTGCAAACTTTTTCTCGCTTTCTTTATGTTGACGTTTTAAATCTCCCTTGTTTACAGCGATAAATTACTAATAATCGATGCTTAGAACTTACGGTTTATTGCGAGATTCTTTACAGACGCTTACAAATAAATTTGAATTTATGATTTTTTTAATATCAAAATCCTACTGGGGGTAGCTGTCTCTTGCGCTATAGTTTGAAAAAGTTGAAACCGGAAATTGGTCGCATTCATCTCAATAAATTCCTTATTCAAATCCGCTTCTCACGGGAAATTATCTTTTAAAAACGTCAGGTTTAAAGCAAAGAAGAAAAAGGAACATTTCTCTTCCTAGAAAATATATTTCATGTTATAATTCTGTTTTACCAAATTAGATTATTAAGACAGCTTTTACTTAGATGAAACCCAACTGTGAATTTCGTTTCATCTGTGTTCGGAATCGTAAATTTTTAACTTCATTTCTACCTAATTTAAGAGTTACTTTGTAAGTTAACCTTCGGTTCGCTCGATGGGTGGTGATCGAGAGTTTGCAAATTCTTTTTTAGCGCCGAGTTCCAAGAGAATTTGGCTGATGGCCAAGCAAAGAGCGCCGCAATTAATTCATTTGCTTCTTAAGGTTCAAGAGACTAACAACTTAATGAATTCTTCTTCTTTGTTGGGTACTTCAATTGATTAATCCTTGCTAAGTTAAAAATGAGTTAATTTGGGACAAATAAGCAAATTAATAGAGGAATCCGTTTCCTCAAGTATTTAGCACGTCGTTTTCATTCTGCCTTTGGAGTATAAAGAAACGGCAAGAAGAATACCTTATTCTCATTATCAAGTCAGAAACAAGTACGAAATATTTTGTTTTTTTTAATTTCGAATGTAAAAATTATTTTGTATAATAACGTAAACATCTTTAAGATATTCTTCGTTTGAAAACCATTTCTTTTTAATTAAAGACAAAGTAAATAACAACTCTTTAACCACAACAAAAATTAAGTAAAAAGAAAAATACAACCTAATCCTAGAAGCGCTTTTCGAGGGCGAAGCTCTCATCATTCAGCAGGTGGAAAAGAAGGGAGTAACACACCAGATGATACTTTTTATCATTTCTTTTTAAATTTAAAAATGCTTTTTCATGTTTATCTGTCTACGTTTACCGATTTTCTATGGTATTTTTGTAGTTATTATCGAAGTAGGAAATTCTCTCTGATGCAACTTTTATTGTTGTTTCTCTTTGGTGTATTAAAATTTGATTTCCAACTTCATATTTTTGCATGTTATTATTTTTATTAAAGTTGCTTATTTATAAATCATTAAAATTGTTATTTTATTTGATTAGAAATTATTCAAGAATCGTCATCATTATTAATCCACTGCTGTATGAAGGTCTCCTAAACTTATAATGTTCTCTGCTCTGAGCGTTCCTTTTCCGATTGACGCCCACCAGTTTCGTGGTATCGTCATAGGAGCGTCGTCGTTATCGTCTATCATTTCGTGGGTCAAGGAAGGCTATAGTCTATCTGTTGTCTTGTCTTCTGATAACGTGTCCGGTCCATTGCCATCTAAATTGTCGTATCCGCTTCTTGACATCGAACATACAGGTGGTCCGTCTTTGTCCATCTCGAATCCAAGTGGTCCGTTTTTGTCCCGCCTTGTGATGCCTAGCATTCATCTTCCATACTTCTTTGGATGTTTGTAGTTGTTGGTATACTCTGTCCAGCGAAAGTTTGCTCCTGATGTAAACAAACCAATGTTGCATATCCATCCGCAAGCTGCATATCCTTCCGTTGTTTTGCGAACTGCATTTTCATGTTCGCTCTGGAACACAGGAGTTGAAAGGCTCAGTCAGCCAATGAAATCTAATATCCACTGCAGTATTGAAAAATTTTCGGGGCTTTTGTGTCTTCTTTTCTAATTCCTTTCACAATTTTATTCTGGCTTTTCCTATGTTTAAATGGATGGTCGCCGTCGTTTCGTTGTTCTTCAAGAACTTTAATGTAAAATATACATTCGATTTTAGAAAGAACTCTCAGTATATCTAATTCTAATTCATCGTAATCCAATACGTCCATCCAGAACCCGTATGGCCTGAGGCCGACGAGTTGGGTCTCTGGATGGACCTGGATTAACGACTGCTGTATGATGGTCACAGCAGCCGGGGGGGGGGGGGGAAGATCCTGAGTCACTGATCAGTCGCCCATCCAGTGACTAGCCGTGCCTGATGTTGCTTAACTTCACTGAAGTTGTTTCAGTGAAAGCCCACCAGGCCACGGCCTCCCCACTTTGAAATAATAAATATTAATTGAAATAATAACTTTAATTCATTTAAATTAAAAACTATTACTAAGCAGCTAAAAGACAGTAAAATGCCGAATTGGTTTATTGTGGAATCTTCGACATGAAATATAGGTGGCACCACTTTAGTATTATGATGCACTAACGGGTGTTTCTGCGATCATTTAGCGAGAGCAGCAATCTATTTTGTCAGGATGTCGTTCTAATGTCACTGACTGTCATGATTGAATCAACGAACGCTGTAATCCGTTTTTTTTATCCGCGGAAGATGTCGGAAGTATTTAAAACCATCGCCGCTTTTATGAAAATTGCATATCTGTATGACGTTTTAAAGTTTAGAGTAAGCAGTTCTGACAGTCTCGGTCGTTATTGACTGGTGGTTCGAGACTAGAGCAAACAAACTGTATTGAACATTCATTGAATTAATCATGGCTGTTTGGACAACACTTGTGCAACATTAAGAACAAAGGCATGAGTTAGTGAGTTACTGTCTCCATGTGAACGCAGAGCTAGCTATCAGTGCATCATAGCACCAAAGTGGCGTCACTTATGTTTCGTGTCGAAGATGCTGCAATAATCCTATTCGACTATGCGTTTGACTAATATCAATCTAAGTTATCCTTAAAAACGTACTTTTTAAACGTAATTAATTAAAACAATCTAAGTGTTTCTGATAATTCTAGAGAGCTTAGCTTTCTTCAACCTTAAAACTGAATTTGCTCACATATCTAACAGACTAACGGATTCTTTAAATCGTTTGAATCACTATGGATTTCAAAGTTTTTTAGAGATTTATAAATTGTTCGAACATTCACAAAATCTGCGTCGTCAAATTATAATGAACTTTTTTTAAACCTTTTTTTCAAGGTAAATTTTATGGTAAAATTCGACTATAACTTTTTTACACAAAAATTTTAATAAAGAACATATACTATATTGCCAAAAATGACCGGACACTATCGATTTTAGACGTTTTGTCGAATATCTAGAAAAATACTTGAGGAATTATCCTGAAATTTGAGGGGTGTAAATAGCATGTTTTACCTCATATATTTCAGTGAAGGTTTTGACCCGAAGGCAAATAGGGGACCAGCAACAAAATGAACCAAAAAAATAATGTTTGGGATCGCCCTTAAAAATAATGCTTGAAATATGATCAAGAGGCTTCTTTTACTTATCTGTTTATTTGTATGAGAATATAACGTATATTTATGGAGATAGAAAGGTTTCTTTAAAAAAATCGAAATGTTTTTGTAAGTTTTTTGTTTATAACATGCAGGGTTTTCAACCCAATGCAATGCCACTTTCAGGAAACTTCAGTAGAGACAACACCCTGCAATCAGAATATAAAAATATTAAATATCTGATGAAATATGAGCAGTTTTACTAAATAATGCTTAACTACGCATGCGCAAGCATTACCAAAATGTATTTTGCAAAATTGATTAGCCAAATGTATAGAGCTAATCTTATAAAAAGCCCAAGCAAATAGCTTGAAAATTCAGAAAGATATCTTCGGTATAATGAGTTGAATTTCAGTTGCTCTCAAAAATAAACAAAACGACAAGGGTCGGACACAAGTATAAACTTCTTTTCCTTATGCCGATGTGAAGTCAATATGCCTTCATATGCTACAGCTACAATGCGTTTCAAGCATTATTTTTTACAGAGTGATTCCAAACATTATATTTTGATTCACTTTGTTGCTGGTCCCCTATTTGCCTTCGGGTCAAAACCTTCACTGAAATATATGAGGTATAACATGCTCTTTACACCCCTCAAGTTTCAGGATAATTCCTCAAGTATTTTTCTAGCAATTTGATAAAACGTCTAAAATCAATGGTGTCTGGCCATTCTTGGCAATATAGTGTATGAAAGCATCTAAATTTTATTAAGTAAAACGCTTCGGAAAAATGAAAGTTAGTGCTCCATTTTTTGATAAATATCTCGTTCTTGCCTGCAACAAAGTGATTTTGATCTCGTATTCGGCATCTGATGAAAAATGTTGAAAAATAGTAATCAAAGTGCAAACAAAAAAGAATGAAAAATATTTGATTGAAAAATGTTGATTTTTTCAAATCGCTTTCAGTATTGGGAAAAAATCAGAAATCGGATAGTGCTAAATCTTGGTTGTAAGAAGGGCTTGAAATGTGTGTGAATATCAGGTTTGTCATTGTTTCCATCATTCGTTTATTGCAATACTAGTACGATCAGTAAGTTCGAAGACTGTCTGATATCTCCAATCAGGCTTGGAGGAGAAGGGAACTATTTGACCGTGACCTAGAGGCACATATGACGCGAGACGTGATAAAGAGAAAGCACCTCCGCAGTGCAGGTTTTTTTTCAAAACAATGCGTGTCAGTTGTTCGCGTTTGTCGGAAGGGAGTGGTCTATTACGAGTTCGTACTGACAGGGACGACAGTGAACAAGGAGAACTATAATCCTCATCCGATAAGTTAAACCTCGACCTTGAAGAGCTAGGATTATTCTATTGCTAAAATGGGAGGCAAGAGGATGGAAAAAGAATCTGATGCAGTGCAGGGAAATACTAGTACTACATCAGATTTTTTTTTCCATCCTCTTGCCTCCCATTTTAGCAATAGAATAATCCAAAACCCTTCAAGGTCGAAGTTTAACTTATCAGATGAGGACTATACATATAGATGCTGTCCGCCGGAAACGCCCTGAACTCTAGAAAAGCAAGGACTGGGTATTGCAACATGACAATGCCTCTGCATATCGGTCTTTCATGATGCAGCTGTACTGGCCAAAATGGGTAAGTCAACCTTTCCTCACCCTCCCTACTCACCCGATCTTGTCCCATGCGACTTTTAGTTCTTCTCCCGTCTGAAAAACTAACTCAAAAGAAGCCGTTTCAAGGGTGCATTTGCGGTTCAGAAAGCAGCGGCGGCCGTCCTAAAGACGGCTTCCGGGAACGTTTTCAGCAACTGTACTCGCGTTGGCAGAAGTGCATAGTTGCAGAAGGGAAGTATTTTGAAGGTGGTGTGTGTAACACGTGATAAGAATACACATATCTATGAGGAAAGCCATTTCCGAATTTATTGATCGTACTAAGGTCCGTCTCAAAAGTATAGAGACTTTCGTAAATTAAAGAAAACTTTCCATACGAGGATGTCACATGAAAACAAAAAATATACACATTTTATTCGCATACTAAATAACATAATTCTAGAATTTCAGGAGAAGTCTATTTTTCGTTCATTGAAAAAAAATAAAACAAATTAACATTTTATTACAAAAAAGGTGTCTCAAAAGTATAGAGACTCCCCTCGAAAGAGAGTCGGTATGGACCAATATGCAAATGTTTTAAAGAAAATGTTAAAGCTTTACATTAAATCGGTTATTTAAACTGTATGTGAATGAATGAAATTGTCAAATTTTAAAATGTCACGTGGAAGAGACCTCACTCAAGATGAGATCAGTGAAATTTGGCTGCTGAAGGCCTCAGGCAGCATAGTTCAACAAATATGCAAGAAAATTGGAAGATCCAAGTCTGTGGTCCACAAAGCAATTTCAGAACAATGAATATCTACAGCCCAGAAGAGGACAGGACGACCAAAAGCGACCAGCGATCGAGATGATCGCAGGATCATTCGCCTGGCTACCACTGGAAAACTGTCACTGAGAGAGATATCACATGAACTTGCGTGCAATGTATCCAAAGACACTGTTCATCGACGGATCAAAGCTGGTGGCAACTTAGTATACTCTAAAAAACAGAAACGACCACCGCTGACAGACCAGCACAAGATTGCACGATTGCAGTGGGCCAAGATTGCACGATTGCAGTATGCTCATATGTCCTGGACTGATGAATGACTTCAAGTGATTTTTTTCCGATGAAAAAAGTGGAATTTAGATGGGGCGGACGGTAATGCTTACTACTGGCATAATATGAGACGAGAACCGGAGGCATTTTACAGCAGACAACAAGGAGGTCGAGGTGTGATGGTTTGGGGAGGCTTTGCGTTCAATGGTACTACGAGTTTAGCGATTCTTTCTGGAAGGCAAAATTCTCTGAAATATCAAGAGACTTTAAGTTTTCATTTGTTGCCATTTCTTCAGAATCTGGTTGGAGAAAAAGGCATTTCCAACAAGATAATGCCAGCATTCATAGATCACAGGCAACAAAGGAATAGTTCGATGCAAACAATTTAACCGTTCATGAAGTGGCCAGCGAGAAGCCCCGATTTAAACCCAATAGAAAATCTATGGGGCATCATAACACGCACTGTTTATACAAATGTGCGACAGTTTTCAACTGTTGTGGAGTTGCAGGATGCAATTGAGACATGCTGGTACAGTCTATCACCAGATCTGCTTCAACATATAATCACATCGATGAAAGATCGTGTATTTAAACTAATCCAGTGTAATGGGAACAGTATTTATTTTTAAAAGCAAGTTTTCTTGGCAAGTCTCTATACTTTTGAGCAACTTTTTTTGTAATAAAATGTTGATTTGGTTTTTTTTTCAATGAACGAAAAATAAATTTCTCCTGAAATTCTAGGATTATGTTATTTAGTATGCGAATAAAATGTATATATTTTTTGTTTTCATGTGACATCCTCGTATGGAAAGTTTTCTTTAATTTACGAACGTCTCTATACTTTTGAGACGGACCTTAGTACGAACCTTGCGCTACCTTCACATTCATACGTCTATGAATTTCGATTGGCGCGCAACCTTCCAGTATCCAAGATTCTATTACTGATATCTAGTTTACATACAATTCGGGTTTTATTAATTCAAGCTCATCATATGGTGAAATGAAATCAAGTTCGTATGCACTACATCATATCAGCTGCCGAAAACAGGCGATTGTTCTTCTCCAAATATCAGCAGCACCACGCAATAGAAGACTTTACTTACCATTCGAACCTGACATATGCCATGAGATTATTAATGCCATCCTCTTCCAGTTAAAATGTGGACCATGAAGTTTACCGTGGAGTTTGTGTTGTACTTCTCTGCACATGCCTCTAATTATTAATTTTCAGTACACTTCTTTTTACTGGGTACCTTTCTTAATTCGTAATTTCTCTTCATTTGGTAAATCTGGATTAGATAAATTTCAAAAATTTCCTTAATTCGTTTTGTTTGAACTTCTCTTGGTATAATGGTACAGACTTTGGCAAGCCTCCATTCGGTTTCCTTCGTTCGTCGCTAATGCAATTATGGAAGAGATTTTTCGTCGCAGGTTTCACAGTCGAAAGAACTTAATCGCTGAAGAGAAGACGATTCCGATTTGGAAATATTCAACCACAGTAATCATGCGAGCAACAAACGAAAGAAAACCCAGAAACGTTCAAATTGTGGCATTTAGAAAAGAAACACACACAGACACACGAGAACAGATTCTTAGAATGTGAAAGGAATAAAAACAAGAAAAAGAGAATTAAATTTACCTCTTAAGTTCTCAGACACTGTGCTTGCTTTTTAAAATCAATCCAGAGACTATGAGACGGGTCTTAATTTTGTATTTTTATTGCTTGTAGTTATGCACTCGTTGTTCAAAATGTCTGAGGCATCAGTTTGCGAAGTTCTAATTTCAGTGCTCGTAAAAACATGAAGTGATGGGTTCTGTGTTCAAAATAAGCTGCAAGGTTGTAATCGTGTCATTTGTAGAAGGAGGCAAAAAATTCCTATTATGCTAGCGCTTTGTTTGAACTTAAGATCCTTCGAAGATATGGATAAAAAGCCTGCTGCAGCTACCTCCTTCTCGTAGATCAATATTGGAATTTTACATTTTTCGATAAAAGTTTTTTGACATTAATTCATCCTGCTTTTAAAAGAAACCCATAATAGAAGTAAGGCCTCAGTGATAAAGCAAGTGAATAAACAGAAAGACGAAAAATGTTGTTCAGCTTCTTTTATTTTTATTTATTTCTGCATTATTTTTTGAAACCTTGTTTGTGAATTTAATGGATTTAAGTTTGCGTATATTGCTTGCTATGCTTTGATTTTTTTTCCATGCGTTTATTTCCCTATTAAAATAGAATGATTTGCTTATATAGTATATAAGAAAAAGCCAAATACCTAGCGAGTTCTGTCTTCTCTTATATCGGGATGCCCAAATAAAAGCCCTAAATTATAAAACTAGTTATTCCTCAGCAACTCATGGAACCATGTTGACGATATTTTAACACAATTTACTTAACGTGAATTAATGTACAATATAATGTAATTATGACGAGAAATTAGCAATAATGGGGTGCAATTAGAATTAGAAAACAATCTCTATGTGGAAGAAGAGATTAGTTTATCAACACAATAGAGCTCTAATCGATTATTTAATTGGCTAAAATGATAGATAAATTGTTCAGGATAATTATTTATTTATTGACACAAGTATTGATTTTTAAATTGTGAGGAAAAACTAAAATGATATCAAATTATAACCATATTGAGATAAAGATTTGTTGGATCAATTGTGTTAAAATCTCATATACTGTATTCGTGGATTACTAAGATAAATCTAGTTGAAAATGGGAACTTTTATTGTTATACGCTATACAGAATATCAAGATATTCGAATACATGGATTAGTAAAAATCTGTATAATTAGAAAGATCGGTTTCGCATAGAAGATACATTGTGAATGGGGTGATCAGTCAACACCACCTATATATATTAAAGTTTACATTGCAGCTAAACGAGATATATCAAAATCGAATATATGAGATATCGTAAAAGCTAGAAAATGCAAACTGGAGCAAAAAGAGTTCAAAAAAGTAGCATAAACTGACGGAACATAACAGAAGAGCTCGTTAAGGACCATTACAAAAAGAGAACTTTGTTGATTTGATTGTGTTATCTTTAGCTTCAGCGCTAGTTAGGACCGATAAGTAACTTATGTTTTCACAATGTGCGTCCGTCCGTCTGTCTGTTGGTGCTCCAGCAGTCGAGCGCTTACGAATTTTCGACTTCCGTTTTCGCCATTCGACAACTTAGGTAAAACGAAAGACTGAGTTCGTGGATGGAAAAAAATCGGTGAACTATTTCCGGTTCAAAAGGTCACAAATAACAGAGGGGACAACGTTTTCCAGTATTCAATTCCATGTATAAATCGCCTGTGCACTGATCAATGCTGTTCTCTCTTTGGCATTCCATAGCTAAGGCTTGTGAATTAAGTGAAGACACGTGATGGTCTTCCTTCATGGTCAAAATCAGTCAAAACTGGTTCAATAGTAAGTGGTTTAGTGGAGCCATGATGGTCTATTGGAACTTTCAATACTACGCTATGGCATGTAATATATCAAACAGCTTGGAATGACGTGTGTCACGCAGCGATGATGGCGAAAGCCTTGATTCAGGTGGAAGCAGCGAGCGCGAGAGCGTCGTCTGCTTCAAGCATAAAGGCGTGGTGCCATCTATTGTTGAGGCAGGTAACATTTTTCCCGAGAGCGGAATTTCCAATGAAATAAATGGAAAAGGCTCGAAGGGAGAGCGTCGTTTTGCTGAGGACGTGCTGGCGGAAGCTGAGCGCGGGAAAAGAGAAAATTCGGGAAAAGTGAACCCGAGCTCGAACTGTAAAGACGCAAATATATTACGTCCGAGTTACTTGCGAGCTACGGAAAATTCTCTACCTGAATTTGAGCGGAAACAATGTTCTCTCAACACGGAGAGAAGGAGCTCAAGAAGCCGGCGGCGCACTGCGAATGTTTCGTCTAATTGCATTATGAACGTTTTAGACTTTTACAGTAAACCACATCTCACTGAAATTGTGCAGCGGAAATGTTTCCAGCGACTGAGTGAGGACCGTCTTTGTGTATTATCGTCTTGTGCTATAGGTAGTGCAACGGTACGAGTATACGACGGGAGTGGAATACATTCGTCCCGGCCGACTCCCCATGGTTATTCAGCCGGCATCATTCACCGAACCTCCAGTGCTATTCTACAGCAAGTATCCATAGCGGAGACGAGCGCTAATGGATATAGGTGGAATTCGTTCACGACTTCGATAGCGAGAACTGTGACTGTGTTTAATGGACTTCCCCACGAAGCCACATCACTCTTCGGAGCTGAATTTGCCGCCCTGAAGGAATCCAGCATCGAGCCATTGCGACTGATAGCACCCTGGACCATAGTAGCTTTCGCTGCGGAAGGCCTCGGCTACATCAGCCCATAATTCAGGTAGGTCCACTATTCTCTCTCTCATCTCCCTATTGAACCGCTCAGCTTTATGCCGGTTAAAAAAAAAAGCATTATATACGCCACAATGTCCTATTCGTTAGTTATTGATTTTCTCGATTTGTTGATAACGCTATCTTAGTTAAGGTTGGTTACATTGCGCCTAAATCTTTTTCTCAGAGCCATTCTTTGCTCGTTACAGTTGCTGCCCGCAGCGGAGCCTAGTACACCTAGCGTTGCCGTTTTCTGTGACGGTACGCAGTTAGTCATGTTATCAACTTTGAAACTAACCAGCCAAGGTGAAGAACGAAGTCATTCTTCAGCATAGGCCGAGAAATTGCGCATCCATATTGGACTGAGGCGAGAGGAACTTCTCGTCGAAATTTCAGCCATAGGAGAACTTTGTTCGTTGTAACTTAAGTAATTGATATATTAATTGTAACCCGCGCACTAGCACCAATTAGATTAATTTGGGAAAAATTGTTTTGTAACTACACTTCATATCCTAATTTCTTTGTGAGGCAAGTTGCCCTTTGGAAAGTCATGTTTACAATAATTAAATTGATCTCTTTAACTTTAGTTCCAATTTAAGATTAAAATTATTTTCGTTAGGGTCTACGCACCCACCCGTTACCCTCGTGTTAGAGGGTACGCCAATTTTTATTTATTTCATTAATAAATAATTATTTATTCCATCACAATACTGTAATTCTGTGTCTTAAGCTTATTTGAGACCTTAGCCAAGTTACTTCCACTGCGTACTATCAAATTCTGCGTGACAACGTGTAATGAACTAATCTAATGTAAAATTAACGATAGACCAAATTGGTTCAAAAGTACATGGTTTAGTTGAACCATGATGGTCTATTGGAACTTTCAATGCTAGGCTATGGCATATAATATATCAAACAATATGGAATGACGTGTCATGAATGAACATAACGAGAAATTAATGATAGCCAAAATTGGTTCAATGGTAAGTATTTTAATTATACCATTATGATACCATTGGTACTTTCAATGCTAAGATATCGCATGCAATTACTTATGCTTTACATTATCAATAGTTAATTTCTGTTAGGCATATTGTTATCAATAGATTGTGTCTAATTGCTCGTTCAACAATACATGCTTACGATGAAACGGTTTAGCAATAGACTATGATGAAATATTGGACCCTTGCACAGAACGCTTCAACAATTGACGCTCATTTCATTATACAGGAATGCTTACAAATTAAAGGGCTCTCACATGTTCAAATATATATAGAATTACTACTCTCTCCATTTAACTTTGCAGGTACATGCACTTTTATTCATTTTGAACTTCACATTTCTTTTAGAATTACGCCTTGCCGTAACAAGCAGTGGTTTCCTTATCAACCTCATCTAACCCTAACACCGAAAGGCTTCTTTAGAAAACAAATGATTTTTTTATCCTCGAAATCCTTAAAATCCTATCGGTTCTGGGCATTTCGGTTGCCTGACTTTTTGACTTTATCCCGTATCTCCCTTCTTAAAACTTTCCTATACTTCTTTATTATATCCAATTCACCCATATTATTTTATGAATTTATTGTTATGTATTTTTTTTAATTAATTAACTTATTTACTTATAATTTACCAGCGCTTTGTAATTTTAAGCTAAATCGGTTATCAGTGGATCATGTCATTTGAATTTTGCCAGACAATCGGGAGCCAACTCAATCCTCGTGTATTGCGATATACAGTATAGTGCCTCCTGATTGGCCGTTACTTAAACTACGATTTTAAAGTAGTATTACTTCCTCAGTTTCCTCAGACTGGTTCTAATGATGATATAGATCGAACGCGTCAGCCTCATTAAATCTTATATGCAAAGGCTGTTCAAAAAAGACTGAGACTGATTTTATTCCACAGATGTTTATTAATATACTTCGTCCCATATTTATTGAGCACTGCTTTAGAGTTCTCAAATCGAATGCCCCGGAGCTTTACTTTTAGTGACGAAAATAAAGAAAGTCAAAAATCGGGACTGCAAAGCTGATGTGCTACACCGGTTATGCTGAATTAAGCAAAAGTTGAATGACTAGAGGTCGTGCGTTATGATAAGGTTCCCACCCATCCCGATGAAATTGTGTCATTTTTTTGCAATGTGTAACTCAAGAAACTCGTCTTAAAAGCCTCCGAACAAACGACCATCTGCACTCGCATCTCCTTCAAGAACTTGCACCTTCGCGTCAACAATGAAGTCCGTTTCTACGAGGTGTGTAAATGAAAATTATTGCCACACAGTGGACTTGAGATTACTTGGACTGTTAGAAGCATTTGTTATTTAGTAATCTTTTAAATTTTATTAGTTTTAAAATCCCTTTTTAATAATATTCTTGTAATTTTTTTATGTGTTTGTAAATTATTTTTTATGTCATTACATGCTACAAAATATAAATTTAAGATATGAAGTCTCAATTTCCATTTTTTATCAATTTCGGCGTAAACGGGTTAACAAAATAGAAATTCCCAATTATCATTTTATGAAGTGGCCCCTAAAGTGAGAGGTTAGGCTACCCAGCAGTATTGACCTGTATATTTTTGCAATACCCTATATATGACCGTTTGTTTTCTTTTAGCCAAGCTATATTTGACGAAACTGCACAGTAGCTTCAAATTCGCGATTAAAACTTTGGCTTAAATAATTTTTCTGTTACAAAAGGAAATCTATAATTTGCAGCTTATTTTCACAATATCCAAATTTTCAGAATGTAATTTTAATATAAAAGTTTATAATTTAAAATTTTTTAACTCGTCAAATAATTTTTAATTCGAAAACATTTCTGTATGAATTTTTTTACTTGCTGACAGTGTTATATCGGATGGTCATAAAACGTTGCTAAGCTCTTTTTTTAATCTTATTTACATTGAAAAAGAACAATTGAAAAGATCTTCCATAAGCAAATTTAATAAAGTAAATATTTTTAGTCTTAATTATATTTAAAGAACGGAACCCTTCTCACGGAAAAAATAAACAAAAATGCAAAATCTTGCATTTCTGAGTTACCTCTTTTCTTTTTCCCCTTTCCTTTCTTTTAACTTACAAAGAAGTTCACTCGGGTGAATGAAAGAGGAGAAAAATCTTGAAGCATCTGTTCCTTCGAGAGCAAGAATGCAAATATGGAAAAGAAAATATTTAAAATTCCAGCTTCGCTTGACGATTCTATTGATTTACCTTTTTGGTTGCCACGACAACGATCCGAGAACGTTTCGACAATTAAGCACTTTTGAGCCCGTGGAGGGTCAAGAATGACCTGCCGTTGTCGTCATCCACTATCAAAGCTGTTCTAGATACAAAAGCTCCGTTCTAGTTGTAAAATATGGATGATGTAAATTGTAAGATGTTTTATATAAAATTGAATTGCTAAGGTTAATTAATAATGAAACGTAATCAATGAAAGGTTCTTAGAAGGGAGTTTCTGTGTTTTGGAAGGAAAAGATGTGACCATCTAAAAGTTTACATTCTCACGATTTTTAAAAATGTGATTATTTTAATGATATTTATTGCATTTTTGATATTATTTTATCTAATTGAACCAGAAACTTTCCATTTACTTTAACTTAAATAAATGATAAAAAGTAATAAAATTCCTAAAATCCTCGTGATTGGAATACTGTTTGCAATTATAAATTTAATTTTATACGCTTAAGTAATATGGATTTAGATTTGAAATTCTGTTCATTAAGAAAAGGAAAAGATTAAATTGCTTTCCCCGTGCAATTTACCGGCTCTTTAATCTAGGTTCGCTTAAGCTCTAATTATTCTAAAAGAAAATTTTCCAAAAAATTGATTCCGAAAAATTCTAATTCCCAGATTACATTATAGTTCAAACTAATCTCGGGGTATTATGCTTTTTTTTCGATAAAGTATTTCAAAACTAAAAATAGACTCGTGCAATCGATCTCATTAAGAGAGAGAGAGAGAGCGAATCAATCCGGAGTTGCTCACCGATACGAGTTCTCATTTTAACAAAGGCGTCGTCATTTATTATCTTTGGACTAAAGTGGCCACCTACAAATGATCGATCCTAATATTTTTTCTCCCTTCCCCACTAATTAATGTTCCCTTAATTGGTATGACACTGGTGGCATATTTATTACTTTCAGTCTTTTGTTACTCAGTCTTTTTCGACTTGCGTTTCTTAATTAATAAAAACTAAAAAGCTTCGTGTCCCTTTAAATCAAGCTTTATAATTTTTAATATATTATTAGCGTGGACCCCGGGATGAATTTTTCCCCTCCAGGTTTATAAAGTTTGAGTTGAAATTGGGATTTCTGCCAGCGATTAAATATTGAACGCTTGTTGTTCAGAATATTGAATTTTGAATTTGGCAGTCGTATTCGTATCCGCTTACATTACTTTGTATAGGAAATTTATTGCATCGTCATGTAATCAAATTCATATAATCCCCTACTCAATAATGCATTTAAGTTGAAACGAGAAAATTTAACAATCTGAACAATAAAAACTTTTAAGGGAAACTATGCAAGGGAAAAATATAAATCTCAATCAGGTTATTAGATTTACAATTGGAAGCTTTAGTGCCTGCATGCGAAAGACCTAACACATATGAAACGAAAATAGTTATTCAAAGTATGCACTGTCCATAGCAATGCACTTCTCACGTCAATGCAGAACATATGTTTATATTAGTTTCCAAATATATTTTAGATTCTAAAAATTCCTTAAAGGCTGTTTGTACAGCTTCTTGGTTGAGAAAGGGTTTCCATTATCCTGAATATTTGTAGAAGACTTACAAGTACAGTTGTAGTGAGGCAGAACTGCAAACGACTGAGATTGATTGAAATGAAAACCTTAAAAGTGCGATAAAAATTCTTAGCACCGCACTATTGATGTCTGAGTTGGCAGTAGTGTTTTGTCGTTTGAATATGGCATCATACTCATATTCCTGCATCATACGCCGACGTAGCAGTAGTATTAAGATGGTTGCTCCACTTGCTCCAGTTACACCAAAGGGAATAGTGTTCTGTCATTTGTTTTGTGAGAAGTTCAATAGTAGACTCGGCGTGACCAGATCAGGCAGTTGAAGCCATCGTGAAGGAAAATCGCCGAGTTAAGTGGATGAAATAGCCACATTTGTAGATACGAGTATTATTAGATCAGAGTATTATTATTACCATTATTATTCTAAAGTACGAGAGGCGTGCAAATTGACCTGTACTTTATTTTTTGTAAATTTCATTATTGTAAAAATCTAAACTTTCATTATTGGGATGGCAACTATCGCCTGTCATGCAAATACAGCACCACTCATCCGGTTTCCATGACAATCGATTGTTTGTTTAAACGAAATGGCGGACAGCGATGTGTCGACCAAAGTGGAACAACGAATAATCATCAGATTTCTCCACGACGAAGGTATGAAAGCATCTGAAATTCATCAGAGACTTCAAAGACTGTTCACCGAGTCATGTTTCTCTCGATCATCCGTGTTTTCTTGGTGCCAAAAGTTTGAAGAAGGGCGAGGATCCACCGGCAATGAACCTCATAAGGCAAGGTCAGCAACTGCTGTCAATGATGGCTCATCGCACGAACAAATGAGCTGATAAGGGACAACAGGCGGATTCATGTCCGAGAATTCGCTTCAGTACTGAACATCAGCATTGGCAGTGTGGAGACCATAATCCACGATAATATGAAATTCAACAAGATCTTGTAGAATCCACGATACGCTGAAATTGCCAGATGGGACTCTAAGCAACTCTCCAAGGATAACAAAACCACCCGGGTGGAAATTTGTTCCATGCTGCGGCAGCGATATGACAGTGAAGATATGGCAGCTTCCTAAGGCGTGTTGTGACCACCGACGAAACATGGATTCATTACCATACTCGAAGGAGTGGCGACACACTGACTCACAACGACCCGTCGGCAACGAAAGTTACGGCGACTGTATACTGGGACATTAAGGGTATCATTCATGTAATTTTCTGAAGGATAGTTGAACCATAGATGCACCCTACTACTTGACATTTTGAGGACGTCCCTGAAGCCGGCACTAAGGAAACTGCGATCAGGACTCCTTATCAGTGGTGTTAGTTTTCTGCAAGACACAGCCAAACTTCCTATGTACACACTTACGGAACTCAAATGGGAAATCTTACCACATCCTCCATACAGCCCGGATCTCTCTCCTTGCGACTATCACCTTTTTGGACCATTGAAAGAGTTTTTGGGAGGGCAGAGGTTCGGTTCCAATGAGTCAGTGAAAAAGGCTGTCCTGACGTGGTTTCGACATCAGCCTGTAGATCGCTGGAAAAATGTGTAGAAAAACAAGGAGAGTTCTTTGAGAAATAACTAGTACGTGTGTCTGTGTTTTTTTGTAGTTTCCTGATTTTATAAAATTAAAGTCCAGGTCAAATTTGAACGCCCCTCTTAGGTTAGATTATCGTTGTACAACGCCAGCGATAATCTTGGCACTGGCTTCTCGACGGAATATTGTAGTAAACCTAGAGACAAGATCTGCGCCCTTAACGCTCTCGGCCAACGAACCGGCTCGATGACAGTAACCTACACATCAATGTTTCACCCACCCTAAATAACTGTAATGGATAACATCATCGAGTCTTTGATCCTCCATATACTCATCATTCTCTTCTTTTGATTTCCGCGTGTGACTTGGTAAGTCCCCGGGTTTCATTCATTTCGGCGTGTGAATTGTAAACTGGAGCATTTACAATTATCGTAGATTGTTCATTTTTCATTATATGTGATAAAGAGATCCAAAAATGGACAATTTATTCGAATGATAAGCAGTTCTCCATGCCCTTCCTAAAATGACACTTTTTTATACATTTTTTCCTAGAGCTCTTAGATGACTGGAAGGTTTGGCTAAGCCTATTCGAAACCATCCACCAGTTCTTGTTATCGACATGTGCTTCAGGCCACAATCATAGACGGTTTATTTTGCATGCTTGTCTTTCTGAACCAAACTTTTCAAAGTAAACTCCCGCTCTGCTTTCAAAAGCAATAGCTTTCTCGAATGTAACTTTGACATTTTATGTTGCTTTTTCAGCGTGTCTCGATTCGAAATTATATAACAAAAGGAACATTCATTTCTTCTACAATGTTGGGCAATCTGAAAAATGCAGGGTGGCCCAAAAAAAATTTACTTTGAGAGCTGAAAACGCTTTTATTAATGAACAGATTATGATGATATTTTAACATTGGCATAATGCGGAAATGTTTCCGATCATAAAATATCCCGAATTAGTTTAAATAGTTTTTGAAATGGTTGCAACTTTTATCGGTGCCCATGGGACCGATTTTATTCGAAGAACAGAACGATAGTGTTTTGGTAACAGTGACAATCACAGGTGGCCGCTACCTACGGATTTCATAGGATCATGTTATTCCTTATACCAGGCAAGAGGCATATTGGGAAACGTAACATTCTAACATGATGGCACGCCGCCAGATATCACCATCCCTGTAAAATATTTCTTGCTTTCTGGTTTTACTGAAGACAAATTGATTGGACAAAATGTGGGTTATGGGGATTTCTAAACAGCAGGGTTTATCTTACCAGACCAACAACTCTCTGTGACCTCAAAGACGGCATCAGATATCTCAAATCTTATAGCCAATTTTGCAATCTGCCGTTATCACTATCGTTAACCGCTTAAATTTCGTGATAGAAGAGAAAGGTAGCCATATCCAGCAGGTTATTCAAATGTATATCCCTTATTTGTATACTTTATGATTGGAAATATTTTCACGTTATGCCAATATGAACATGTTAAGTATTTCCCCCCCCAAATATCATTAAAATCTGTTCATTAATAAAACCGTTATCATCTCTCAAAGTGAGTAAGTTTTTTTGTGGGGCACTCTATATGTACTGAGGGAAAATGCGATATATAAGTTTATACCTCCACATAAAGTTTTACTACTATATGGTATACAAGTTGAGATCTCAATAAAACGGTCTTTTTATATGAAACATCATAGGCTAATAAATATTATCTCTTAAGCAGGATGCGTTTGCATTTATATTTTTTTTAATTTTATGAAATATTATTAAATCTCAAAACAATGTTAAGAATTTTCCAAGCATTTCACGGCTTCAAGAAGAAATTTTTAGAAGATGCGTTTGTTTCTGCACAAATTAAGTATCTCTCTATCAATAGAGAGAGAGATAACAAACTTTACAGGGCATCTTAAAAGGATTGTACACAAAGTCTTGTAAACTCTAATTGCGCTTTTTCCCATTCCATTACATAGGTTTTATCTGACCGAGTTGTGTGATATTTGCGCTATTGTTTATTGCGCTGCAGAAGGAAAAGGCCGACCTGAGTGATTCCGAACTTGCCGTGAAAGTTTCTCCGTAGTTTTCATAGCAAAGCCGGGAAACTTCTCAAAAAGACCCTGAAATGTCGTTGAGTAGCAGCAAAGGCTAATATTAACGGGAATTATTATTAGAAGAGCATTTTGGAACCTTATCGGGAAGCAAATCTGTAAGATCGTCTTCATTCAGCAAGATGAAGCATCAGGCTATACAGTGTAATCCACTGCTAATTACTTTCGACGAATGGAAGAGGAGACCGGAATTTGTGCTTTTCCATTCTGCGATATTCCTGTCAAATCACCTGATGCTTCGCAGATGAACTTTTGTGGCTTCGGTCTTTTAAGACTTTTGATGGACTCTGGAAAAATGTGCCATGAGGTATGGAATTAGATTTCCCATCCTGCATTGAAGTCTATCGCAGTGGAAATACTCAGAGAAAACACATAGAGCATACTCGGTGGTGGAAAAACTGCTTACCATGAAATGACGCTCAATCACTCTGTAAGATACCACTATAAAAGAATACTCTGTAATGATAACAAAATTGGACAAAATAACATGCAATATTTGTTTCTTTACATACAACTTTGTGCCATAGAAGAAATTTTTATTTATTAAATTGATAAATAAAACGCTTATATTGTTGATGTTAAAGCAGAAAACGGTTTTGAGCGTTTCAGTACAGCGTCTTTACTCACGGAAAAAGGTGCATTTTTTATCTCTAAGAAATTTAAAAAGGAAAACAAAATTAATTTAGAATCTTGTTTACTCATATCAAAGAAATAAAGTTTAATTTAGCGATGAGTGTTTTGCTAAAGCAACTTAATAAACCTCGGGAAGGTAAAAAAAAATATTTAATTAAGCATGCTTGGTTGGTTTAGCATTATTTAAACCCTATGCCAGATTTTTTTGTTTTTTGTTTTAGGTTAGGATGTAAATTTTGAAATGTTGGCAGATCATATGAACTCAGCTAAACATATTAACGAAAAGCATATAATTGATCCAATTTGCTTTTTCAACACTATCAGAATCCGATATTCAGGTAAAAGGGTCGTTCTATTGGTATGTATATGCTACGCATTATCTTGTAGTGGCATTTTTGAATGATAACGCAGGAATGGTTTGCAAAGCACGAGGATGATTTGGATCAATTTTTTTGGCTATCGTTGTGGCTGAACGTATTTGTGAGATCTTTTTTTACACTATGAGAAGTTGCTGCACTTATCGAAACCACTGTTTATAACATACAAAATTAATACGTAATAGTCTAAGGGTACAATTTTTCTCTTAATGGTAGACGATTTAAGGATCACAAGATAATAAAGTTTTAATATCAAAAATATTTTTTTCTCGAAAAGTGATATTTGTTAAATGTACGGCAAAGAATCTGGCTCGTTCCATTTAAAATTAGAATTAAACCAGATGTGCTAAGCGGAAGGTAAGAACTTTGATAACGAGTATATAAACTCTTTCTTTCTTTTCCAATTATCTCGCCAACTTCAAGACCAATTTTCTTTTGAGTGCCATTTCTCGTTAGAAAGTTATCAACTTCTACAAGGAGAGCTAAGACACAGCATAGAATAAAAGTCTTCTGTGAGGAGTATTTTCCTCTTCTTTTTTTTTCTTGTATCTCGGAGTGTATCAAAATGAATTTCCTTCCTTTTACTCTTTCTCCGTCTCTTCTCATATAAATCCACACTCCTTCATTCTCCGTTGAGTTGAACAGGAAAGGGGTCAGTTGAGTCTCGGTGGATAGAGTTATCAGCTTCTCCCAGGGTTTTTCCATTGAGCAGGTAGTTCTTGGAGCGTGTGTGTGAAGAGAAAAGAGGAGAGGAAAGGAATTGAAGGGTGGGGAGGTAGCAGTAGATGAGTAAAATGGAGAGCAGAGAGAAGGGTTGGAACGGTGGAGAATCCACGGTCGAGGTAGAATCATTGAGGAAGAAGGATCCACTCGACCACAGCAACAGCGAAGGCATTCACCTGAATACAAAAGGGGAGGCGACGTAGACGACGAGATATGAGAGAAATGTTTTCCTCGAAAACCCAAAGAATTTAAGGGAAAAGAGAGAGAAATGATGTTGTTGAGGTGACTGTGACTTAAAAACAAGTTATGAACGTACTTTGTTTTTCCGGTAACGTCATTTTAAAAGCACAATGAAATCATTTTTCATAGTCGTGAGTGTTTTTATCTATTATGCTGTTAGGTTAGTCACTTTAGTCGAATTTCTTCATGGGAGAATTTTTGAAAAATGTCATAATGTTTTATATTTTCATTTCATCGATAATGTTCTTTCAACATCAAATATAAGAATTATAAATAACATTAAAATAAGACTATCTAATTAGGACAATAAAATGAGAAAAATTCTATCTAGAAACAGCTACATCTTTACATACATCTTTTCTATGTACGTAAGGGGTATAAATGAGAAAAAAATAAAAATGCCTTCAAGATAATTATAATGTTGCCTACGACAATAAAAATGAGATATAGGAATCTAAATAAAGTGCCAAAACTAACATATGCAGAAATTGATTCGCGTTTATATGAACGAAATTGGAATGCTTTGTGCGGCTCATGAAACACCGTCTCTTGTGTTCTAGGTGTTGATCTTGCATTTTGACTGTTGCACGACTTAGGAGTTTCATTTGCAATCACGGCGCTGAAGGGCACAGAGCGGAGTGACGTCCCATGCTTCCTTTCAGGTTTTCCATGCTTTCCACATTCTTATGTGCAAGGTGGTCGATTTCCCAATGCCCATTTGTGTAGACCCAAAAGCACAGTAATCCATAGGAGCAGCATCTGGCGATGCCATCAGAATGTTACTAAATCGATAGCCCTGATTCCAGATTGTACAGTCATCCTGTTCCTGAAGGCAACCTTGTTATTTTTCTTCACCATAGCATCGTGGGATATCATAGCGATAAATTAGTTCCTGGATGTTTGTGCGATAGTTGGCGGCAATAATTTTTACTATTTGGGGGAACTTTTGCGGCGTTAATTCTTCGTTACAGCTAAACTTTGCGATAAGCATAAGCCCTTTAGAAAATTTTTCCTTGTATAGTCGCACAAAATCTCCGCGGCCTTTGGACCTTTTTTGCGATAAAAAATATCGCTCGAATCACCTTTGTTGCACTTACGGTCTTCGATATGGCATAACAGTAATTTATGAACATTTAAATTTATGAACATTCACCTCGTGCCGTCTTTCCGTTTGCAAATCTTGGTTAATAATGCGACTTACCTGTGGTACCTCGACGCAAGAGGCAATGCTGCGTTAGGTTTTGAAATTTACAGTTTAGATGCTAGCCTTGACTTTCTTTACCCCTTCAGTAGTGCACATTGGGATAGGGAGCTTCTAACGTGGTAGCGCTGAGTTTGTTTCTTCTCTCAGTCCACATTTGTTAACCCATCATTAAGAGTTATGCACGGCTGCCTTTAGATATAGTAAAGTTAAGGCTTTTTCATATGATAATCCTAGGTCGGAAAAGGGATATTTATGGAGATACATTTCTCAAGATTTTGTTCCAAAACGACTGCCCTTCTACGATTCTCACGTCTAAGATTGTCTTGGGTGTGCAACGATTGGTGTAAAACACGTGTTCATTAGTACCCACATGTGAGCATAGAACCTGAATTATTAACTTGTTTATCTTAGTGGCGGCATTTTCATTTCTTAAAAGAGTAAATAAAGAATGCTGTGAGGATTTTTGCTCGCCATACCTCCGATGTTTAAATTATTTTTGAAAATAGGGAAGAAATTTCCACAGCCTAGATTCGAACCAGGAACCTTCAGCTCACTGTGCTGATGCGCCAATCAATTGCGCCACCCATTTTTATTTCTATTCATAACTCAGTTATCGTTCAAATTTGGACCCATGTTCACATGAACTTTTTTCCTTAGAATCTCCTATCCTAACATTTGCCAAATTCTTGTTAACTCGTTATGGAACACCTGCATAATGACGAAATAACTGGCGACTTGTATTAAGATACGCGGGGCCAACGATATAAGGGGCCCCAGCACGGAAAAGTCACCTGACCATCTTAGTCCGGCCAACAATCCAATCTTCATTGTTTCCATCTTGGATTTTAACAATCAGTATTTTTTCTTTTGTTGGAAATAATGAAGATTGGATTGTTGGCCGGACTAAGATGGTCAGGTGATTTTTCCGCGCTGGGGCCCGTTATATCGTTGGCCCCGTAAGATACGTAAATGACGTTTCATTGTGTTGGGAACAACCAATAAGAAAATTTGGATTCATTTTGAACCAGCATTAAAAAAAGAATAAAATAACTCATTTAACAGTCGATTCGGAAATATAAAATTTTAAACAATCTTTGTGAAATCAATGCCGTGATACATTCAAACTGTAATGGATGCAAAAGAAGAATCTGTACATAGAATTGAGTTCATAAGTCAGTATATAAAACTACAGGGAAAAATTAATGGTGCTTTCAATATGACCCGTAAACACAGATGTTAATTCACCGATATCGCTGAGGAAGAAATTAAAGTCGACATTTAGAAAGCTTCTGCAGGAAATAACCAATAACCGTCCTCCAGCAAAGGCATATGTATGCATTACCACCGCTGGAGACAGAGTGGATACCTTCGATATTTTCTCAAATTCTAAAATAACATAACGATATGGACAATCGGTGACAATCATTACTCATGTCATGACTATGTAAATGACATCATCACTCTTGTCAATCTCATGGGTGTTACTGATTGGGTCGTTTAATGTTGTGATATTGTTACATACTTAATCAGTTTGTTGATTGATATAAATTACCCTGTTTAATTACCTAACTTAAAATTGTTCATTTTATATGTATTCCGCTGATTGATGGCTACAAGTAGCTGAAATGTGCATACGGTCGAATAAATATCTTTGGTGGACAAAAGATTAGTTTCTCCAACATAATGAAGAACTCAATAGAGTGGAGTTTTTTCAACACGAATGAAATCCAAGCCATTTGTTTTCGCCAGGATCAATCGACACAACCTTATAGTTTCCTTTCATATGGGGTGATTTGAAGGAATAAGTATTTCACCAAATATCTTGTAGGATTTAGACAGAATTTAGACTTTTACACATTTTCATAAAGTTATCTGTGGACTTTTATAATAGCAAAATGGTGATCTTCCATGCATTGAATGAAGACGATCCCTATCGAAAAGAGCGCACTACCATTGAGACTTGAGAGTTTGTCCAACACACTAGATAAGAGCAGTAGTTTGCCCTAATCAGAAGTACCTGGACTGTTATGGTAACCACTTTCAGCATCATGTTGTTATTGTAGCTCTCAGAGATGATTTATAGTCACTTGACTTCTATGCAATTTTTGTATTACAACTTTTATACATGTTTGTCTTTCATGGAAATAGCTACATATATGCATTTTTGGCTGCAATTTGTAGGGAACAAAGATCATCTCTTTAATATTATTGCATCCTTAGGGAGTTTGTTCATCTATTTGTTGTTCATAACTAAATATTTGTAATTTGTTTTACTTTGTATCTGACTCAGTCTTTAAAAGTAGAAATATTTATATTAAAACTGAGGTACACTAACTTTGTGAATTCAAAAGCATTACCGTAGCAAATCTAATCACTATTATCAACAGCCAAATAATATAGAGGCCACAATCTGTCAAATTTCTATTTCACAGAAATAATAATAGCTTAATAAAGAGAGTGAGAAAATTATTTATGGAACGCCATTCGTTTTCGAATTGAAGCGTTGATTCTACAAATCCATAAACCATCTGAACTTTGAGAAAAGCCAGTAACGTGTCGGACTTCCGCTGGCCCGAAACAGAGCAGTAACTCGACTGTGGCATCGACTCCAAAAGAGGCTGCAAGACCTTCGACGAGATGTTGAGTCTTATCGTCTGCATTGCTACTGACAAAACCCTAGTATTGGCAGGTGATGAATCTTCGGTGCACAGGGACCTTTCCAACACATCCCATAAATGTCAAAGGGCTTAATGTCTAGGAAGCAAGCTGCTCACAACTTTAGTTGGAAATTTCAAACTAGTTCTGCACAATTTGGTCTCGATGGCATAGAGCATTATCCGGCTAGAAGACCCAATCATTTTGGGCTACACAAAGTCCATGATGGGGTTTAATGGTCACCAAACAGCTCAATTTAGCGGGAACCGTTCAGTGATGCGTCTAGAAGGATCAGCAAACCCAAACCATGTCACGAAAAATCCCACCCACTGTATGGAATCACCACCAGCCTACAGAATGTCTTGTTGACAACTTAGCTTCATGGGGTCTGCATCATATCCGGACCTTTTCATCAGCCCGATGCTACTTCAACCGGGATTCGTCGGACCACACAACCAATTTCCAATCTTCCAATGATGTGTTTTGCCCTTCGTTATTGCATTTGCAGTGCTGCTCTGGTGGGTCTTATGATACCATAACCCATGATGTTAAAGGACGCCGCATCGACCTGCTGAATATGAGTCTGGCAGCGCCTACATTGATTGTGGTTGTGATTTTATGTGCCGTTAGAATAGACAATTTTAGGCAGACGCCGGTGGTCAAAGTCGTCCACTGCGTTGTCCATGGCGAGTAGTAATGCATTCTAGGAGATTTTCCATGCAATATGCTGTATGTACAAGTTATTGTGAATTGCTAAATTTTGAATTCTTAAACAAC
Organism: Rhysida immarginata; assembly: GCA_023313115.1. Classification (NCBI taxonomy): domain Eukaryota; kingdom Metazoa; phylum Arthropoda; class Chilopoda; order Scolopendromorpha; family Scolopendridae; genus Rhysida; species Rhysida immarginata. The sequence continues at coordinate 1,486,469 of JAHWFO010039269.1, forward strand.
CTCGGAAATGGGATTTCCTATGCATCAAGCACCCATTATCATGCCACGTTCGAAATCGGATAGTTCTGGTCATCCTGCACGCATTACAACGACAGTGAAACAAGTAGATAAACTGTACATGGGCGCAACCATTATATTCTGTTTTGGATTAATTCATGTCGTTGTGTGTACGGGACAGCAATTTTCAATTTGCATATTGTTATCCACGACTTTTGGCCTTTGAATGTACGATGGAAAGTCATTAAATAACAGGAATTTTATTTATAACTTTCATGGAAATTTATGCACAACGAAAAATTGTATTACTATTGATTCCTTAGCAATATGTCATACAAGTGTTTTGACGTTCGAGCCGTATGCGCCTGCGCAATAGTTTGTACAATATGGCCGCTCCGCTGTCGACTTGCGCCATAGAGCAACAAGCGGTATTAGTTTTTTTTTTTTGTTTTTGGTCAGAGACAGTGAAACTTTCTAAGATCTATAGCGTATGGAGACAGTTGTTTAAGTTTGGAGAGAGTGTATGAATGGGTGGAAAGATTCAAAAACGAAAGACAAAATGTCAGTGATGAACACTGGAGTTGGAGACTAGTTAGCGTGGCAACTGAGACATTAAAGCAACACAGAATTCTAAAAATGATATGGCAGTAAATATAAAAATTAGAGAAAATGTAGCAGGTTCGACCAATCACATAGTTGTACGAGGCGCATCCAGAAAGTAAGTTTCCCTATTTAAAAAAAAAAGAACTCACACTTACAGGAACATATTTATTGGCAACAAGTACAGAAATGTTTCAGCTATTTTTCAACATAGCCACCACCAGAATTGAGACACTTGTCGTATCGTGGGATCAACTTTTGTATCCCCCTGTCGTAGAACTCTGCCGCCTGTGAATGGAACCAGCGTGTGACAGACGTCCTCAGCTCTTCGTCGTTGCCAAAACGCTCACCGGAGGACGGGAATTTCTTGAGGTGCAAGAAAACGTGAAAATCGCTGGTTCTCCATCACGCGCTGCCGCACAAGCTCAACAAGATCATCATTGATGAGGGATGGTCGCCCACTGCGCTCTTCATCATGGACACTTTGACGACCTTCGGAAAACTGCCTAAACCAGCGACGCACCATCTGCTTACTCATGATGTTCAGCCCATAGACCTGACAGAGCTGACGATGAATTTCAATTGGCGCAATGCTTTGTGCATTCAAGAACTTTATCACCGACCGAACTTCGCAGGCGGCGGGAGAAGAAATAAGAGCTTCCATTTCGGACCATTGCTACCACGCTACTGGCAAAGGTGGGACCTGTCCGGCTGGCATATGATTGATACGTCATAGATCTGTTACGCATGCGCAATTGACACGGCTAATTACGTTTACTTTAAAGGGGAAAACATCGGGAAACTTACTTTCTGGATGCGCCTCGTATATAACGTTCATTAAGACATATATATATAATGACCAACAGCTGAAGGCAAAATTTGTGCAATATATATAACGTTCATTAAGACATGCAATGAAGATTCTATACCGCCTCTGCGAATTATAAAAGAAAATGGAATTTGTAACAATATATAGAATTCCTGTTGTTCGGGCTTTCCTTAGAATTGATAATTATTAGAACCTAACATTTACTTGAAAAGCTTTAAAAAGAGCAGTAACTGGCGATAATGGAGAGTTAGCAAATTATTGAGAAACAGTTGAGAGGCGGCAGAGGACGCAGTCCCTTTTCTTGGAGTTGCATCGGTTTCGCCAGAAGACTGCTGCAACTGAGCAAATGGTGACTAACTCAGTGGTCATCGAAGTTCCCAGGCGACCGTCGACAAGCCAAGCGTGTCAACAGAAGGAACGGCGACCGCTAGACCACACAAAGTAATGAATGCCCACGTTTTGTTTCAAGACATCAAGAGCAGAGTGCGAATTGCAACAGCAGATTACCAAGTAGCGAATAACCCCACTCAGATTGTTGGAATTGCAAACGATCATGTACATTCACCGCCACCCATGGAAGAAATTAAGGCCACCTATTAAACAGTTGATGAAGTGGACTTGGCCACGCAACGTAAGACCATTTTCGAAATTGTGTGATTTTTGAACCAAGTAGCCAAAAACAGGGTTGATGTAGTTGCATTGGCACTTGGGGGGTTGGAGCAGGTGCATTAATAGAAGAACTGCAGCCATAGCCAGGGCTGAAGAAACGTCAGATCAAAATATTGTTTCATTATCATTCTATTTCCTCCCATTTCGAAACCACATACATTATTCTATACATTTTTTCTCCAGCACTATGTAAAACTCACTCAGCTATACATAGCATTCCAATACGAGTGAAGCCGGGTAGAACTGCTAAAGGCCATAGTTGGCCATGGATTTTTTACTGTATTAATTGTAAGCTTTTTAATGTGAGATTTTTGCTGTATATTCACATTCAGAGCAACGCCGAGGATATTAGCTAATAGTATATAAAAATAAACATATCATACAGTATATACATAAAAAATTGAATAACTTGTAATCTCTCAAGTTCTGATCCTCTTTGAAGTTTGAAAATTCAACTCTTCAATTTGAAACGGGACATCTTTGCATTAATTTTTTTTTGCTCACTGTGTTTCTGATTTAAAATTATATTTACCTAACGCACATAAACCAATTTTATCAAATAAAACAAATTGCTGAAACAACGCGCAATTAAAAAGCAATCGTTGAAGCCTCGACTTTCAAAGAGATCTCTGTGCAGATAATTTCGCTTTTCCGGTTTAATGATTTTAATCGAAGAAATAAAAAAAAACAGTAACGTTCATTTGCTTAAAAACTGCTTAATTAATTTTAATTATTAGAAAAATCCATTTCAAACTCTTCGATTAAAGAAAACTTTAAAACCACTTAATCGTAAATTTTTGTAGGAACGAAGTAATGACGATTAATGGAACAGTTTTTAGGGTGCCCATGAGTGTAGCGTAAGTAATAAATCAATGGTTCTCATTGGCTGTTGTGTTCTTATGACGTCGCGGGGGGATTGGCCAAGGGTCGTTGCGCCCCACCAGCGCCGCCGTCCTTTGACTGCCAAACGGTAAATCACTTCGACTGAAACCGTGAATGAGCCCGAAACACTCTCATCGAATTTGTCTTTTTTTTCCAAAAGGGTTTCGTACTTGTTTAAAGATCAGTTGAACGGCTCCGGCTCTGATATTTCTATGATCTTTTTTATCATGGCGCAACGCTCTCTTGATTTCACGGCGCAACGAATATTTTATTCTGAGCGATTCACGTAAAGAATGAAGGAGCGAAGGAAGCGGTTTTTCTTTTACAAAAAAAAGACTGCTTTTAAAAAGTGATTTCAAATCCTCCCTTGGTAATTAGTGAAACCTGGAAAAAACTATATTGTCTTATAATGTGTGTAAAAGAATATATTATGAACGTTGCGATATTCACAATATTCGAATTTAAAAAAATTGTTTTCGGTGGGGACATGTAACATTATACAATGTTAATAATAGGAAAAAGTTGAGTTATAATTTATAGCCTAAAAAGCACATGCCAAAAACCGGTTACATATTTTAAGTCCAGAACCGATGAATGTTGTTGGAAATGCTCTAAGTCTTCTACTCATTGATATCTATCGACCGTTTTGGAGGTTTATTTCCTTTTCCCCCTTTCTTTTACTGTTTTTCTCCCTTGCTTTTTTCCCTCCTTGCTCTCGGAATGTCTCCCGTTTGTCACAGAAACAATGTTCTTTGTTACAGAAACCCAAAAGTCGAGACAAAGGACTCTCATTACTCTCCAAACGCCCCTAAAGGGAAACTCCTTAGCTCTCTTCTGCTTTTTATTTTTTTCCTGTTGTTTTTCAACGTAAAGTATTCCTGACTTTTGAACAGCGGACATTTTTTTTTCGTCCTCTTACCTTCTGTATTATTTAAACGTTTTCGTTTCCTAGCTCAATGAAGAAATGCAAGCAATACTGGGCAACTCCATAAAACCACACGAGTTATATGTGGAACTTAACCTAAACCATCCGACACCGTAAAATCTCAATGCTTAAACTTAAGACGACATTGCAGAGGACGAAAGAGTGTTATTGCTTTTAGATGCGCCTTTTGTTTCGCACCTGTGTTTTACTAAACAAAGCGTGGGAGATGTTTAAGAATACACTTCGAACGAAACGTGTCCTTAAAGCCCTTAGTTGGAGAAACGAGCAAGAAGTTGCCGATGCAAATTTTTGCGTTTCTGGAAGAATAAAATCGAAAAGTTTAGAACGACGATTACGGCCATGATTCAGCAAATTCTTCTGACAAATCAGAAGGCGTGTAATTCGAACGACGCCTCTACCAACTCCACTGGGTGCCATTACAGCTTCACGGTTCCCAATCCTCGTGAACACGTGATTTAAGTGAAATTGTGTGTATGTAAAAAGAGGAGGGAAAAAAGCTTTACGTCTAAGATCACAACAAAAATTTATACCCTCCCTCGGTCTATTCTCCATTAATTGAACGTTTGCAGGAGTATATTAAATTTTTTGTCCATTTTTCTTTTTAATTTAATATTTATTTCGTTGTGTTTAAATTTGATTTAAATTATTCATAAATTCCTTAAATGTGGAATCTGCAAAGTCATTTTCAAGGCATTTTGTATTTGATCAGAATATGCATAAAATTTCTGTTCCTGTTCGTGCAAACATACAAACTGAGCAATACAAGCGATCATGTATTCTAGAAATTCTAAAGAAAAAGTTTCTCGTTTGTAATGGAAGAAATAGACAGTTTAAGACTGGCTTATTCGTGAATTTTCAGTAGAATTACCGCTCCTCGTTCAAATTTTATGCGTTTAAATTATATTTTCAGAAGCATATTTAAAATAAAATGCTTTTGAGCAATTTGTTCAATATGAATAGAATGGTAAAGACAAAAGTAGTGAGGACACCTTTGAGTATTTGAAGAACTATTTGATGCACTACTTAAATATCTGGACATGAATTTCATTTATGTTTCTAAAATGCTTGTGAAGCTGGAGGAGTTAAAAATGAGAAATGCGTTGTCGCTTTCATTTTCTTTCTACAAAGATGTCTAAAAAATTTGGTGATGGACCGATACCTAAATGGCAGCGTGCGCCCTCAGTCAGTATTCAGAAGCGTGTCCAAAATACGTTGATTGATTTGTCCGGCGCAGAGGAATTGGCAACAGAGGCATTAGTCTTTATGGCCGTTTCAATGACGAAACCATTTAAATGTCCTGTGGCATATTTTTTAACGAACAAATGCTCTGCATCCATTCAATCGCAGTTAATTATTACATGCATTGAAAAGCTTTACGAGGTAGGGATAAAAATATGTTCTGTGACAAACATGTTTTAGATGGTTCTGCAGCTAATATTGGTACAGCACTCCATTTAGGTCGCAATATTAGAAATTGTGCAAGCAGTTCATTAAAGTGTATATTTAACCATCCAAGTAATAGTCAAGAAATTTCTGTTTTCCCTGATCCATGCCATATGCTTAAATTAGCTGAAATGCTTTCGGTGAACACAAGATTTTTGAAAGCAATTCAGGTTTGATTCAATGGAAATATATTGAAAACTTGCACAAGCTACAAGAAAAAGAAGGGTTTAAATTTGCAAACAGACTAACAAAATCACATATTTATTTTATTAATAACAAGATGAAAGCGAAATATGCGTTTCAGATGTTTAGTTCCTCAGTAGCTGATGAATTAGAATTTTTAGAACATAGTGGGCATCCAGTATTGTAGGAACTGAAGTAACAGTTAAATTCATAAGGACCTTGGATAGGCTGTTTGCTTTGTTGAACGTTCGAAATCCATTTGGGAAAGGTTTCAAGTAGCCATTGTCATTGCAAACGGAGGAGATTTGGCTTAATGTGCTTGCAGATGCTGAAATGTATCTTCTTAAGTGAACGTGTGGAGGAGTGCCATTATTGCAGCACAGGTGCAAAACATTTGTGGAAGGTTTCCTTATATGCATTAATTCAGTCCTGCACTTAACAGCAAATCTTCTTAAGCGAGCAAATAAACCTCTTCGATATTTGCTAACATATATGGTGTCGCAAGATTACTTAGTGGGTTTTTTTTCAACCATTCGGGGCCGAAATGGATTCAACAACAATCCTGATGCATTGCATTTGAAATGGTGTTTACGCCAAATTTTACTAAAAACAGCATTTCAATTGCAGGAAATTGTACAGTATTTGCAGATACCGTACATGAAATAATAGAATTCAGGAAATCTGAAAGATCCATCTATAAAAACACCACAATTTTTAAACGTATGCTCGTTATTTAATTTACTGGTTTTTATCCACAAATAAATTGATGACTCCAAGAAAACGCATTACACATTCGGATTAAATGAAAATTTCACTTCTCAAACTTACGAAGTTTACAGGCTAACGTAGGAGTATATACTAAAACACTAAAAAGCAAGGTTATTAAAAATGAATTAACATAATTTCGAGGTTGCATAAAATTGCGTGAAGGGCCAGGTTAAATGGTTTGACTTGAATAAGAAGTATAAGAATGCAGGAATACTATCAAAGTTTTGTAGTAACACATAATGTTTGCATCTGCTCTCATTCCTGATAAACGCTCTCCCTGGGTCATTGACAAGTAGCGTCAGAAGGCCTAGAAATACGGACACAACTCTTTCCCAGTGAGCCTGCGATCCATTTGTTTTAGATATCATTGCATGCCACTGAGAGACGTGTCTAGAAGCACCAGCTAGTGTCCAACGCAGCAAACAGAAGCAGATTTGCTTGGGAAACAGATTGGGAACCAGTGAATTTAAGACGGGAGTTCTGCTAAAAAAAAATGCTAGATTAGATAATGCAGGAGACAATATTGTATTTCCCGTTAAATTATGCCCCCCCCCCCTATCTAATTGCCCGCTGATGTCTTTCGATCAACTATTACAGTAGACTTTAATGCTGATAATTTTGTGTATTAGTTGTGTGAAGATATTGATATTTATTTTTATTCTTTATTGAATCCTGTGGGGAACAACCTCTACGATAGTAATGGAACCACCCCAGGAGAAATAGAAGCGCACGGACTATCTCATTACGACGAGGTGGAACACAGTGGATTTTTCGGTGACACTTTTTCTTTATGCGATTCAATATGTCCATACGGGACGACATTTAACGATGGTAAATGCTGGAATTCAAGAATTGGAGTTTCAATTGTGGACGCTATTATTCCGGGAACTTTTAATGTGTAATACTCTTCCCCAAAGAAATTTCAGAGTGTTCCCGTTTTCCTTAGGGCTTATTGGCACGAAGGTATTGGAGTTTGGCTAAGCTTATTGTGGATTGTTTAGTTACGACATATAATGCTTATTGCTTATTGTGCATTTTATCTTGTATATATTCTTGTGTGTGACATCCTTGAGCAACGCATTTGCGACAATTAACTTCCAAATTGAAGCGTGGGCAGTTATCATATCAGAGAGGCTACGAGATTGCAGTATTCCTCTTTCGTTTCATTGGACTTATTTGCCTTTCTAAATTTCATCAGTGCTTCTCGGACTGGCCCCCACCTAAATTTGGCGTTGTAATTTACGAAAGCCCGTCTGCTTATATTTTTTGTAATTCAACATTTTTCGTTGTCTTCTTGACCGCGAAGTGTGTAAACTCAAGTGTGCATGTTACATTATCTAACTTCATAATATTGTTTTGTGTTCAACATTATAATTTTATATTTTACTTTCACTGCGAATTAAAACTATTTATTTGTCAGTATATAGTTTGTAGCTCTGATTTCCCGCGTGACAGTGGCCAATGGCGATTATTTTGAAGATCAATAAATGATGCTTGTTTATATTTTATGTTTTCTTTGTTTTCTGATACTATTCACCGAACTGTTTAGGCACACCTTGCATCATACAGGATCCTTTTCTCATTGTTCCTGCTGGCTCGTCTTGTTCTATTTAAATGAATTTCGTGCATAACATTATTAGGCACATTATTTGGTGCACAAACTTGACGGAACCACAGATTTTAGCTTTATTATTAAGAAAAATTAAGGATACTCTGCAGTAATAATAATTTCACGTTAGAAAATTCTTACACCCAAACATTAATACTTCCATTGACATATAACATTTCTCCTCGCTTCACTTGGCCCTATTCCTCCGCCTTTGGGACTTAGCTTCCAGTTATGTCTTTCCAAAACAGTGATAATAGCAACAGTAAAATTGAAATGCTTATCGTTCCTCTTTCAGAGGGAGACAGAGGTCTTATTGACATAATCCTTTTGCATCACATACAGGACACGTCACCTATATCAAGCAATCTGAATGGCCAAATATATTAGTGTTGAGATGATGAATACTGGTTGTAAGAAGCATATTTTTAAGTTTTGTTAATAGCTCGGCATGTCAAAATTCAAAATTTATGGGGCGTTTTTCTTTGCAGAAGAAACTGTTACAAAGGACGCTTACCTGACATGCATGAAAACTGGCTCATGCCACAATTGCAAAACCAATGATGCTCCACCACATTTCCACTGCTAAGTCCGAACACCATCCTGCCAAACCTAGTGCAATATTGTTAAATCACCCTAATTAATTGTAAATACCCTATATAAAATCTACAAATTTTTTAAGCATGTTTATAGTTAGGAAATTCCAGCACGCAGTATAACTTCCCGTTGTATTCTCCTGGATCCCATGAGGAGTTTGCCTTATTTTAGTTTCGCCTATGGGAAGACTTGGATTCAGAGCTTGGTAGTAGTTTGGTCTTTCTATAATAATAACAATATAACAGACTGCTTGCAAAGATCCGTATTTCATACAAGTCTGAAACATTCAAATATGCTAACTTGTTTGAATATGCTATGAAGTGCGAGCCAAAAATTCCTGAATTTATTTATTAAAAATTATACACTTATATAATAAATTATCTGAGTTGTCTCGTTCAAAGTGGTCTTCTTCTGCATTGATGCACCGGTCCCTGCGCGATTTGCATGCTTGAAATCACTCATAGGTTCATTAGTTTCAGTGTATTCTGCGTTGTTCACGCACTGTATATACGACACTGTTTAAATGTCTTCATTTATCTATATATAATAAACAAATCACCCAGGTTTAAAACACTTAACGTCCACTACGATATCTAACTAATGTTAACTCAAGTTCGAGAAAAGGAGGCACACGTTAAGAATATTTCTGATTTCGTTCACCCTGTTCCATGTAGAATGGATTCATTCTCTTATCGTCCACCAGTAACCAGCTCCTATGTTTCCTATGACTGATCCTCGTCGCTGTCAATTCCTTTCATTAAAGCGAGGAGTGAAGTTGTACAGAGGAGCCGCCCCCGTGTGGTTGCTTATTCACCCGTGTGCGGAATGTTTGGTTGCTAAATTATGGCTTCCACTTAACTTCACTTGTCACATGAAATTAGGAGCGAAAAGAGGAATTAAACTCTGTTCAATGTGAGTGGTGAAGTTCCGTGAACCTCGTGACCACAACTGAAACGCTTCAGCACATTGTATATGACAAAAGCTACGCCGATTGTAGTTTTCCATCAGTTTATTTGTAGTCTTTTTCCGAGTCCATCTATTCAAGCTTTGTCTTCTCTTTTGTCTTCTTTCTTGCTCTTGAGTGATACGGTAATTATACAGAATATTAAACAAATAAATATGGGGCCATTTTGAAAGCCTTAAATGTATTTGAAATTGAGTTTAAGAACGAAAATCTGTAATTTTCTAGGTATTCGCATTAATAATTATTTTAAAATTAATTCTTTCACTGAACTTGTTTTCCTTTTTCCTTAGATATTATGTATAATAAGATGATGCAGTCATGGCAGTTTAGTACGTTTTCTGCTATGTTCATTGCCTATTCAGTTTGGACGAAAATCCGTGCTTTCCAAGATGCAACACGTGAAAATATGCAGCACCTTATTTAATAACATGAGGGCACCATGTTAAAGAGCAATCTACCATCACTTCGCTAACAAATGTAAGGAATCTCGTTGAAAACATTGCATACATGTCCGTACGATTTAATTTCAATTCATGAAAGCATTTCATGCACATGCGAGGTGCGTTCAAGTTCTAAGATCTCCTAATTTATTTTTGAAAAACTATTGAACCTAGAAAGCTGAAACTCCCGTGATTTGTCCACGCAGTCAATCTTTACCCGTAGACATTTTTCACAATGCTGACGCCATGATTGGTAGGCCGCCGCAAATGCTTCTTTAGGAACCAGTTTTGTCTACTGGAAAATCGCTTATGCAAGAACGGAATAAAGCTTCTGCTCATCGAGCGGCTTTTCAGTAGGCAAAACAGACCACTAAAAAAGTGTTTGCAGCAGCGATTCAAACGTGGCGTCAGCGTTGTGAAAAATGTGAACGCCTAGAAGTGGTGTCTACAAATGGCGGGAGTTTCAGCTTTCTAGGTTCAATAGTTTTTCAAAAATAAATTAGGAGACCTTAGAACTTGAACGCACCTCGTATATGGCGAACGGCTCGACTTGTTAATGGAAAATAATTTTTTTCGCTTCAACGAAAGCGCACACCCAAAAACGCAGTCTGATACGCGCCACAGAATTCTAAGGAAACATTTTATTATTTCTAATGGGTAAAAGTCATTACTTTACAGCTTTCAAAACCAGAATCCGTATGATTATCACCAAGAGCACGCAGATAGCTGTTTATCATTTAAACAGGAGGGCCATGCCGAAAGCAGGAAGCCATTTAAATGAGAATGTTCATTTTATTATAAATGCTCATTTTTATAAAAGCTAGTTATCAGCTAAAGCACCTAATTACTCCCATATGATGAACTAGTGCTTCATACAAAAGCTTCGCTGTTTGTTTTATTTCTTTGGTTAACCCAACACTCTTATGATAGAAATCCATCTATTGTATCTTATTTTGGTGCAGTGGTTATCAGTTATTTTGAATTCGTAGCACTTTTTTATGACCAAAACAGTCGTGGTAGAATGGTGGAAATGTTAACTTCACCTATGCGAGAATTGCACTTGTATTGGGACTGATAATAAATCTGTTTTCCTGAATTATTGATCCGAATGGGATTTTTTAAAATCACCAGTTAGAATAACTATTCTTGCATGACTGACACAGTTTATGTATTTCTAGTTTAGATTATATTAAATTAGATTATGAAGCAGAAACAAAGAGCAGTCATCGACTTCTTGTCCAGAAAAGGATATATTGCTGCTGACAAACCAAAAAATTCAAAAATGCATATAGTGAGATTACAATTGATGACAGCCATGTGGGCAGATGGATGAAACAAACCGCGTATTGGAGGGCTGTCGAGTGCTCGAACGAGTTCTCGCAAATACCATTTGGCAAATGGCTTTGACTAGTACCATTTTATAGATGTACGTAGTTTCATATAAATAGTGTCTCAGAACTCTTTGCCGAAACTTCTAAGACACCCTGTATTAGTATTTATTCAGCCTTTGAATACATAATATCATCATGAATGAATAAATAAATAAAATAACCATAAATGCATAATTAACATCTCTTTAATTGAATTTAACAGAAAGTCCTTGAAAGAAACTGTCACTCGAATGATTCATCGTACTTAAAGCTCTGAAAGTTCCATAAAGCTCGTGTGCATTATACAGAGTCCCAAATTGATGTATACACTCTTTGCAACGTTATAGACCAGCAACGAAATGAGATAGAAATATAAGGTTTGTTGTGTATGATCCAGACGGTGCTGGAAAAGCATAGCAACACGTTCGTTGTTGTTCATTTGTTTATAAACCAAAATGGGGTGAGACATTCATTCGATGAACGTAAGTGAATACTGAAGTGTTATTGTAAAGTGGAGAATGTTGTTGAGGTTCAATAACGTTGGAGGGTTGAATTTGGTACACCACTGCCAACAGGGGTAACAATAACAAAACTCCGAGACAAGTTTGAAGCCCAAGGAACGGTGAAAGATGAGTTGAAAGGTCGGTGCGGAAGAAAGAGACGTTCCGCTGATAACGAGTGTTGATACCGTCATGAAAGTTTTTTGCACGGTCCCCAAAAATGAAAGGCAATGCTCTCGTGAAATTGGTATCGCCAAATTCGGAGTTCATCGAATTTTGCGAGGTCAAAAATGGAAGTCTTACATTCCGCGACTTGTCCACGCACTAAATGAGGACGATCTAGAAGGTGGGCATTTTGAACATGTACGGGCTCAAGGAAGTTTAGGGAATAAAATACAACAAACCTTATATTTCTATCTCACGTCGTTGCTGAGTTATAACGTTTCAAAGAGTGTATATATCAATTTGGGACACTCTGGATATCGCTGAAAGGACAACCGATCTCCGCAAGCTGTATGATAAGTGATTACTGATGACAAAGAGTAGGTGAAGCAAAGGTTTGTTATCGATTGTTGTAATATTCGTGCCATTTCCTATCATCCTGCAAAAGCTCGAGCGGAATGATTCAGAAATTGCTGTGAAAGTTGCCTCAAAGGTTTTGTGGTGGCGGCAGAATATCGCTCAATAGGACGCCTGAAAATCTGTCGAGTAGCAGATTAAGGAGAATATTTTGGAACCTTTGTATTGGGAGGAAACGCCAGCTCAGATGTCTTTATTCACCACAGATTCCACCGTCAATTACTTTCGAAGAACGGAAGAGGACAGCGGAATTTAAGCTATTCCATCCTCAGATATTACGGTCAAATCGCCTGATGTTTCGCCGATGGACTTCTGCGGCTTCGGTCTTTTAAAACTCGCCCTTGAAAACCGCAGCCTTGGACCCCTTAATAAACTTTGGCAAGTGTGCTAGGAGGTAATGGAAAGAAATTCCACTTTCCACCCTGAAACGAAGTCTATTGTGGTGGAGTTCTATTTTCCGATGGCAAGGAAAACGATAAGAGCACTGGTGATGGAGAATCGGTTTCTCTTGAAATGACGGTCATTGAAAGTCGACCGAGTTTAACGGAAATGAAAAAATTATAAAGTTAACAAATGAACATACAACCTCTGACAATTAAGTTCGGTGAATGACGTCACACCCTAACCTGTGCGAGCTTTAGCGAGTAACAATGCATGTGAATACAAGCCCAGTCATTGTTTAAGCAAGTTCAGACAGGCCACGTTTGTGCGTGCAATGGTTTAGCAGATGGTCGTTTCTTCAGTTGAAGGTGTAGCGTGCGCACGTAACTGTGGATAATGGATCAAAGTGGAACACTGCCGTAATCGTGCAACAGTTTCTGGCCAACAAAGGGGTCGTATCCATAGCTCATCCACCTTATTCACCAGACTTGACACCGGCAGACTTTTTCTTGTTCTCACGCCTGAAACGGGCCTTAAAGGGACACAGATTTGCGGACATTCCAGACATTCAAGCAAATGTGACACGTGAACTTAAAGCCATCCCTAAGGAGCTTCCAGGACTTATACACCCGATCCCAAAAGTGTATTGCCTTCCAGGGTGATTATTTCGAAGGACAATAAAGTAAATGTGGTTTTGCATTTTGCTGTGTGAACTCATTCACCGAACTTAATTGTCAGAGGTTGTATAAATATGTATACACGTGGTTTAATATACAGGATGTTAAGAAACTATGTGTATAGATTTGAGGGACCTCTGTTGACACGACAAGGAACAAAAAGTATCCTATGATCATATGTCCGGAAACGCTGCGGATGCGCAATAGATGGCAATATCGTACACGCAATTATTCTGTCGTAGCAACAATCCCAGCATGGAATAAAATTGCGAGCTAAGTGTGAGCTGGACGAGTGGGCAATGAACCAGGAGAGTACTGTGTTCAGGATAGTCCATTGTTCATACCGAGAACAGACGATCATTTATATTTATATGAGCAACGTGTTGTAATATTTCTAATGCTATTAGAACTGAACCTGGGACCTTTGAGAAGTTTCGTCAGTCTCTGCCTCTACATTGGAACTTTTGCGTTGTGACTTGTGGTGATCACTTCAAACATCTGCTGCACTTGGAACTGTTATAAGTACCCCATAGTCCATGCCGATATTGTTGGTTTACTGTGCCTTACAGAAACTTAACAGGGAGGAATATATATGAACACTTTTTACCAATAATCCCGTAGTCGTAAATGACTCGCTAGTCAGTGTCCACCAGTGTCACGTTAAAATATCGCCTTGCAGGCCACAAATGAAGAGACATGGCGTCTAATTAATTTTATTTATCATGCATCTTACAGAAAGGATTATCACAGTATATGTTCAAAATAACGATCATTTGGCTCGATACAGGCCGCACATCGCCATAACATCGAACCGTTCAAGTGTTTGAAGATCCAGGCATCTCCCAACTTCTGCTGCAGCAGGTGCCATGCGCCCCACAAGATCATCCACTGATTCCACCAGGGTTTCATACACCACATTCTTCATAAGAAGAAGTCCATGCAAGTGAGGTCAAGTGGTCGTGGTGGCCAGTTAATGGGACCTCCACGACCAGTCTATCTGTTGGGAAATCTGAGATTCAGATAATCACGAACCGCGCGGGTGAAATGTGGAGATCCTCCATCATGTTGAAACAACATGTTCCGGCGAATCATCAAAAGTATGTCCTCCGAGAGCTCTGGTAAATCGTTCTCCAAAAAGTCTCATTATTTTGGTGGGGTATGCGATTCCCTGGTGATACGAAGTATGCATTCATTCGGTAGTCCGTTTCTTCCCATACATGTGTCAGCATATTTACTGTGCCGACAATGTAGTATTTTAGGCACATCGTTTGGTAATAGTGGCACTTTCTTATTCGATGTTGTTTTACTTCAAGGTGACATTGTTGGACACCGAGCATTTCCGATCATGAGTTTTTTGTTCATATACATCCCCTCTACCTCCCTGTATTTGTCCTTGTCGTGTCACCAGTGCTAATGAAGAAAACAAATCACAAGTTCCAATGTCGGATTGTATGGTGGAACTTAAAATTGCGTTTGACTACGTGAGAAAGTTTAATTTCCATTTAATGTTTGCGCGTATCTAAAATTAGACGAAAGAAATGAAATTTAAAGAATTATATTAGCTTGCATACTTTAGAAGTATTTGATATACTTTTCGAAGTATTCTAAATAATATACAGGTTTAAATTAAAATAATTAATATTTTGGCAAATCTGAATGATCTCTTTAGGAGATAGAACTAGCTTCCTTTAATGCTTGGCTTAGAGGCGAGTGCTTGGCATTTGTTTTGCTGGCATTCGTAACCTTTAAGGAAGGGCGGCGGCGGCAGCGGTGGTTTCATGGCTTTTTGTCATTGAGCGGGGGAGTCGAGCGGACAGTCGTCGTCGTCGTCTCACTTGGCTCGTAACTGTCTCTTGTCTCCTCCGCCTTCATTCGATTCACTGTCACTCGAGTGAACCGAGCAAGTGACGCTGAGAAATCATTCAAACGACATCATACTCTGCTGTCACTGGCACAGAAACGCACCAAGGAAAAGCAACATTTGCGTCTCCAACAAAACTTGTGTATTCTTTCATAAGTAAAGATAATGGAAAAGACCAAGTGCTTTTGCGTTCAGAATGTAGCCTTTTTTTTGTTTGTTTGAGTAGATTCAAAACCCATCTCAGTTTTTCACATAGGATTTTTAGATTAAATTTGTATGCTGGGTTTTTTTTTGGCAAAGTTTAAGAATGTAGTTTCAAAATAATATCGTTGAAAGGCTCTTAAAAAGCTATGGCCTATATTTTTAAGTGTATCCTACATCAGATTTTAACTTTTCCATTTCAAGACTGAAGTTTGGTTAGGCAAGCTCTACATATTTAAGACGAGAAATTGGCACGCTACACTTTCGAATTTAAATATTTACATAGTTTGAAATAGTACAAAATGAACATTCCAAAGTGCCACTTTAATAAAGAATAAACATTTACAACTGCAATAAACGATCCATTTTATTATTTAAAATACTGAGAAACCATTCCTCTAAATATTATATTTTAAAATAAAGTTTGGTTAAATGGTAGGAAATATTTATTCCCAATAATATAATGCAAGTTGGTTTACAGGATTGTCTCAACTTGTTCGCTATCGTGCTCAACACACTAAAACCAGAGAGCAACATCAATATTTAAAGCCCAGAAATATTTCGCGGGGAATGAATGATATCATAGGCTGTAGTTTGTCCTAGAATTCCTTGATATCACGAACTTTTCTGCTCTACACGCGTTTCTTCACCATTACTTCATAACCAGAAATTATAGCGCGTCAAATCAGGAAAACGGTAGTCCGTTAGTGTTAACATAATTTTTACTAATGCTGGATTCGCTAAAAGACTTACTTAGAACATTACTATCATTATGCAATGTAGTAGACTCTAAAAGAATTTGCTATAGTTCTTCTCAACAACAACAATAATATGACGCAATTATCCTGGTGAGAGGGCAGGCAGCATTTAAAAGGAAATTTAAACTGGCTTTAAATCACCCCAATTACTTTCTCTACCCGTAATCCTTCATTCATCCACTGTCGTCTTGTTCTTCATGCAGGCTCGTCATTTATTTAAATGTTTCAAAGCCACATAACTTTATGATCTGCTGCTATACCTTCCATGACTTCTCACACATTTCTCATCCGCACAGCTATACACAATACACACATCCGTTCATCGTTCTTGCCTTTCCATATTCAAACCATCTCAAAGCAGACCTACAAACTCTATACAGTACATATTTCTTACATTATCATTCAGAACATAGGCCCGTCTTCAGGCCAGCCCCACCTCATAAAAATTTTATCTTCACTACGGTTAGATGTTTCTCGTGCAACACCCATATTTCAGTTCCCATATATTAAGGCGATTAGCAACACTCTTTCCTAACACTCATATAAGCACACGCCAATAAATTCTCATTCCTAACCTACTCTCCCAGAGCAGCAACGAAATCTCCAGTCCAGCTCTTTTACTCGAAATCTCGCTTTAAAATGGGTCTTCACTTACACGTTCATCCCAAGTACACAAATTATTCACTTGCTCCAAAACGATCCCTTTCTGTCTTGTAATTTAATTAGTTTGATCCCATTCCCGTCTCAAACTCAAGCGTCTTCATCTTCATTTATTCGTCATATCTATTCCTTTTGACAGTTTTCTCAACATGTACTCTTAACTTTTGTTTGTTATTCAATCGCGCTACCAGCGCACGTAGGCCATCTTCTTAAAGAAGGATAACGTTTGCATGTGTCCTTTCAACGCCCACCTTCAAGAACAAAATTATTCACATCAAGCTTACTCCCTGCTCCCAGCTATGTACATATTAAACTATTCTTTGAAATTAACTTATTATTCATATTTGCCCAATTTCTGCTAATGCATTTGAACATAGTTTATTATTAAAAATTTTATTAGAGAACCCAGATAACGAGAACGTTATTATTCTTAAATATGAAGATAACAAGGGTCTTCTTCGGCACGTCGACTCAGATAACAAGATAAATATATTTCCACTTATTAAATATAAGTGTCATCATAGTAACGTAATGCTAAGCATTTATAATGTATAGAGCTGAATTTGCATTTACGATATTCATAAAAGAAGCCGTCAATTCAGGAGGAGGCGAATATACTCTCTGAATCTTATCCTGCATGAATTCACTATAGGAATAATAAAGAATTACGAAGAAGTCACTTGAAACTGCTTGGATCTAAATATTCCAGCAAATATAGATAAAGAAAAACCCTTCCGATAATATTATTGCATAGGCACGAAGGCGCATTTCGACGACCTCGCCGTCTTCATCAGCATGTTATGAAAAATGATACCGTTACACAACAACAAGTGGTGGGAAAATTATAGTAATGGATATTGTCCATTCAGTGATGTTTATAAGTCCATTGGTTATGTTATGGACACTTCTAAACGCTACACGGAATCCAGTCCCTTTGTCCGCTGCCTTTATTAGGCTAGACCAGATAGCTTTTTGTTCATGAAAGAGTTATTGGGAGTGAGGGCGATAATATCCTTTTATTTTTTATATGCCATGTTCAATTCTCCTGCGTAACTTATCCACTAGATCCTCCTTGTATCTGTTGAAGATATGCTGCTCTTTAATTCTTTAAATTTCTAGGGTACTCTTAGTAGAAAGCTGAGATCTTATGCACATAGCAGTGATTTGACTCCAGATTGATGTACGACAGAACGAAATTAGGTTTCCGGAAGATGTCAAATGCTATACGGTTGTCGTTTTTATATCATAACAAATCCAACAAGGGTAGTATGCCGTTCAGGTTCTCTTCCATGGTAAGTTTATG
This sequence comes from Rhysida immarginata, assembly GCA_023313115.1. NCBI lineage: Eukaryota > Metazoa > Arthropoda > Chilopoda > Scolopendromorpha > Scolopendridae > Rhysida > Rhysida immarginata. The sequence continues at coordinate 1,504,683 of JAHWFO010039269.1, forward strand.
CTGGAGCTTAATTTGAAGGGCTCGGGGTAATAAGGACGTAACCCACAGGAAGAAGTCCTTACTAACAATAATAATTACTGCTTGTAAAATCCATTTATAGTATGTTTCAGTAACAATTGCACAAGTAAACTCCAATCACAGTAAAGAAAAACATCAACCATACCGATTTACAGATTTTTTTAAAGATATACTTCACTTTTCTCAAAATCTTTTTCCTGTGGATTACTGCCCCAAGCCCTTCATTTGTTTAAGTCACTTAAAAACTGTTGAAGATCTTGTTCTTCAATATCAAAAGTCGTAAAAATGTCATCCGCGTAGCGGCCCCAAATTTTTGGGAAATACGTGAACGTAGTTAAGGCCTGAATCTCTTATTTTTTAATGAAAAAATTGGCAAAAAAAATGGGCTCAGGCTGCATCCCATTGGTGTTCCCTTGGTCATCTTTTAAAACACATTAATTAATGAGAAAACGTTGTTATATCGGACGATTTTAGTCACATCATTACTTTACATTAATCAGAGAATTTACTTTTCAGTTTATTAAAAATTAAAAAAATATCGTAGGTCAAATAATTTCCATTCTCTCATCGAGTAACACAAACCTCTCTGTTTCTAGATGACAATCGTAAAATACAAACAAAAATTGTCATCGTCCTCGGGGGATTGGAACCCGTAACCCCGGCGCATGAGAAATCAACTTCCAACCATCTTGAGCTGCCGATTTGTTAGGCTCGTGAAGCGCTGCTCTACAAAATTTAATTAATGGCGAACGGTTTTCTGAAGAATCGAATTTGTTGTTTAATTTAGTTACATAATCTGCTCAATTGCACAGTTTGCATTTAATTTGTCTACTCAAGGGAACGTTCACGTTCAATAGACAATCAATTGCACATCCCGCAGAACTTTCTTATGAAAAAATTCCAGCCTTGGTCGGAATGCGATTCTCGATCTGGAACACCACTACTTGTCACGCTCAGTGATGCAGGGAGATTGTGGTATTCTATTACATTAACGGGAATTCTGCGTAATATGTTAATGCTTAATCTTTTAATCTTGTTCGCATTGTGTTTTTAAAATTGTATGCATTACACAGTTATTCATACGTCCGTTAAATATACAAAACATCACAAGTAAAATACGTAACGGATTTAGGTATAAGTTGGTGGTCATACTCCTCCCCTGAGGTTTATGAAAGATATTATATATATGCCTCCACTCCCTGCTGATCTCCAGGATCTTCGCAACCGTATCACAGCTGACGTAGCTCTAGTTGACCTTGATATGCTGACACACAAGTAAGATGAAGCGGATTAATGCACATACGTGTACCGTATCACTAAAGGCGAACACAATGAGCATCTGAGAAATATTTAACAGAAAGTTAATGTGTGTGTGTCTCTATTTTTATTGCAATAAAATTTGCTATTCGTTGCGTAGTTTTTTGTTTTGATTTTTTAACATATGTCACGGGTTTGTGTATAACCCAATACTGTTGGTTTGAAATTGATTTGCCATGTTAAAAAATAAAGTAGCTTTAAAAGCAATAATGTCTTGATTTCTTAAAAGTTTGCTGTTTTTCTGGTAATGACAGTAATCGTTAGCTTAATGATTGCCGCACATTTCTCATGCTATTTTATTTTTCTTCTCTGGATGGAATAAACTCTTTGTTTATAATGAACGTCACTTCTGGGCTTATGCATATCTGTGCGGGCGTGTGTGTGAAGCAAAACAGAGCCAGATGCCCTCGGCAATGAAGTGGATCGTTACCAGATGGGGAAATGAAAAGTTTCTCGTCCAGTTGCAGCGTCATTAGCAAAGACTAACACATTCTTATCTTTCGAGTCAGTTGCTTAAAACTTGTGTTAATTTTCGGGCCAGCAGGAGGCTCCCTTGTAGCTGTGGCCGTGTACTTGGGCGTCGAGTTCGCTCCTACCGAGTTCTCTCCCTTTTGGAACTCTTGCCCTTTGTATTTTGGTTTCAACAACAAATCAAGAAGTGCTGTGGCTGCGGGGAGAATTTTACATCAATTTTTAACGTTGAAAATTCAAGTCGGTTCCTGACGTTCTGACCTCGGCTGCCTTCGCTTAACCTTTGCACTGCATTTGCAAAGAAATTTTTGGTGCACGAGTTCGTTTGAACGAGCCAACCATCTCCTCCTGGAACCTTTCATATTTTCATTTGTGAGAACAAGAATTCCCCTATTGATTAGCTCGCAAGCATTACACCCTGGTTCAATAGCTTCTTCTGAAAAATCAGCGAACGGTTTAAAAAATCTTTTGTTCTTGAGAGCGGTTCTAATCTCGATCTTTACTTGTCTTAATATTAGCCTTCATTTCTGTTTTGATTTAAGATAATGAAATTTTAATGAATGCTAACCTTAATCTCATTAAATTGCACGCTAAATAATTGTGTTCGTTAATGTGTGTTAGAAATAAGTATGAGGACGTATTATTTTGAAGAGTCTCCTAGACAAATATAAAATTTTTTTTAGCTTAAGTTCCTGTACGTTTGGGCTGTACGTTTATCCTTCCATCGTTTACATGTTTCACTCCAGTTTTAATTATATACCTTATCTCATCAACTGTTTTATCATTTATCTTAAAGCGTTTTGAGTTCTATTTATTTAAAGAACTAACTATGCTTTTAACTGTTAGTGAACTAATTCATTTGTATATATTGACAATTGCATTAATACATAACAGATAATTAGGCCGCATCATAAATCTCGCTTAATCTCCGTTCGTAAAATTAAGTTTTTTTAAATTTTAAACATGTCTTCTTTCAAAATCTCTCTCAGATTCTTTCTAAATGCACTAATTAAAAAAAAGATCTGGAAGAATTGTAGAGAATTAACGTTTCATTATTATACTGGTCTCCTTAAATTGAATGGAACCCTTCCGCACATCTGATCAACTCCAGATTTTGTAAGCTGTTCTCAGGTCATGTAAACACAATTTAATCATATAACACAAAGGTGGCAGCACCAGTACGGACGGAACAACAAAAATGCGTGGACACCTCTATCACACATATAGAGGAAATCTGCACCTACCACACCAGTAAAGAGACGAACATATTTTCGCAGGGCACTATTCCGCCACACCTGGTCAGTTATGACCACTCTTACAAGAACTTGTAGCTGTGTACGGGAACCTATCATGATGCCTACCCACACCATCGCACCGCCGCTACCATAGCGGTCATGTTCAATGAGGTTAGCGATACTGGATCGTGTCCCACTGTCTCTCCAGATGAGATCACATCGAGAATCAGAGTCCAGGCAGTACCAGGACTCATCCGAGAACATGACCTGGTCCATGCTGCATGTTCGGTGGACCAAGCCAACCGTTCCCTACGGCGCGTCTTAGGTCAACGGGACGTACCTCATCGGTCGTCAAACATACATGCCAACTGCGTGGAGTCTCTTGTATATCGTTTGCCTGGAAATATTAACCCCAGCGGCCGCTGACAGCTCTCTGCAAGTTCCCTGGCTGTGTTTCGCCTGTTCCTACGGGCAGATAGAGCAAGGTAGCGGTCTCGTCTGGGCGAGGTGACTAAAGTGTCTGCGGGTTTTTTCATTCTGTCAGAACCGTTCGTACCTACAGTCTTGAAATGACGCTAGTTGACACGTTCAGCGCCCGAGACACTTCAACCTGAGATTGGCCTGCTTCCAGTCGTCCAATTATTCAATTCTCATTTCACTCTATAAATGGACACAATGAGCAACAATTGTCAAATGCTCGATTGCCAATAGAAGTTAAAAAACACGTTCTTCATAGTTCGTGCGCTATGACCTGTGTCACAAAGTCAATGAGGTAAGTATGTTGCGTCACCAGTGGTGCCTTTGATTTAATGATTGCTTGGTGCTTACAGGGCCTATACAATGGCCTTACCAATTTTGGTGTTGATCAGATGTGCGAAGGGTCTCATTCTGCAAATCCCTTAATTTATGAACACCAGTGTATTATAAAATGGCTAAATTTTCACTGACTTCATTGAGTTATTTTAAATATTTTAAGTATTATTTATTGTATTCAAACTATCAGATACGTATTACCAGTCAGTCTTTTAATGTTTCCTGAGTAAAAGAATCTTAAACATTGACTAATGAAAACTTTTAAAAAATTAATGGTGAACTTCTAATTAATATTGCTTCCTCATCAGCAAAAAATGTAACAAACCATCTTTGAAATGGCAAGATTGAATCAGCTCCTCAGGAGGGTTACTAACTCCATCTTACAAGAAGTAAAGAGAGAAAAGCAGGCGCAGAAAACGGACAATGGCCAGAGACAAAAAGAATTCGCCACATTCACATATACTGGAGAGAATGTATACCGCATAACAAGGCAGTTCCAGAAACAAGGCATCGGCGATTTGAACCCAATACGGAAAAACGATGGAACAGACGAATTCCAACAGGCGGGAGTGTACAGGTTGCAATGCCCGGATTGTGAGGCGGTTTACTTAGGATCCAGGTCAGATCGTTTCGTGAAAGGTTTAAAGAACACAGAAGGGCCTGGTTCAACGGAGGCGGGAAGTCGGCCTACGCGGATCACCTCATAAAGGCAGGACATCGCATGACAGGAATGGAAGATTGCATGAAAATCCTGTGGAAAAGACGTGACAGAGGAAAAATACTGCTGAAAGAAGAGATGATAATCAGGAGACATTACCACCATAATAAAGCTGCCCTCCTCAACGGGCAAACTTCGTTCTAAAGGGATGGCATAGTTGAATTCTTAATAAAAATGGAAGACGAGCAAAGGAGCAGAAGACCCCCCCCCAATAGGTCGACACGTCAGAGGAGCATTCTAATAGGTCCGCCATCGATGTTAAATAAAAGGAGCATGTTTTCGCAGTTTAGATTTGTAGCAAGATAGCCTCCGAAGATGGTTATCGATACGCGTAAGGCAAAATAAATTATGGTTTACTGTATTACTTTCTTGAACCTGCCTCTTTCTTTCAAGTGATGATTAATATTTGATTAATACCTAAAAAAACATGTACTAAATAATTTCAATATTATGAAGCAAATATTGATTAATATTTTGACGGGGAAACACATATCCATTATTGTAATAATCATAGCAATTAATTAATGAACGTCCTAGTTTCAACATTTTCAAGAATTGACTATTGACCATTACGTTTAGATTGTTAAAACATATTCTTACTGAGGTTATTTTAATTATCTTTCTTCTCATTATCTTGTTAACTTGTCCTGTAGTTTTCAATTTATTTAGTTTTAGGCTAATCTAATCTCGTATATCAAGCGCAAAAGAGAACAGCGTCTTCTTTAAGAAGGAAATGTGCTAGACAGTGTAACCTCCATTTTTTCTTATTTTTTAACTCTCTCCCTTATCCTGTTTAGATGTTGGAGCTCTCCTAAGGGCCATTGTACAGTAGACCATCCTTGAAATGTTTTCATACAAGAACGAACGTGTAGAAAACGAAATCGTAGGAGGGAGAGAAGGAGTTTCATGAGTGAAAGTCGGAAGCGAAATTAGATGCTTCCTTAATGGCTCCTGAAAACTCCAAAATAAGATCATTTGGAACCCAGGATCATTCTTGCTCATGCAAGAGGGAATTCTCCAAGGAGAATCGCTGACCCAATAAACAAGGGTACATTTAAGAGACGCAATAAACCTCTGTTGCTCCAAGGTTCTTAAAATCACTCAAAGGGTTTTTAAATGACGTTGGAATTAGCACTGGCAACACGGCAACTTTTCTTGTTGACTAATTCTCTTGTTTCCTTCCTATTTATCAAGATTCGAGACAAACTTAAATTAGCTGCTACTTCTTAAGCAAAAGAAATATTTTACATTTCTTTTGTTGCTCTAAAAGTTTAGTTGAGGAATGTTAAAGTGAAAACTGATTATGGCGTCAATTTATTGATCCTAAAATCGAGTTTCTTTATTTAACCTTCTTTTCTTAATCTCATATTTCAAGCACTGTATAATTTAATACGTAAAAATAAAATGAAAAACAACAATTAACAAGACTTGCTCGATAGCCTTTTGTAGCAAGTGTTTAAATTGTGTAGGTTGCGCTCGATTAGTAAAAGTGAATCAGCAATTTCCGAATGCAAGGAAAGCGAAGCCAAAAAAGAATAAACTTTCATTTAAATTCCACAAACCTTTCGACTTCTTTAAAAATTTATAAACAAGACATCTCCCATTACTTCAGATTCTTAATTAGATTCATTGTAATTGCATGATGAATGAACACCATAGACTTTGGAGGAACCAACAGGTTTTACGTACTCTAAAGTGGAGAAATTTTTGAAAAATCCTAGTTCATAGCATATTGGCTCTATTGTAAAATTATTATCAATGGTTCATTATAAAAAAATGAAACTTAATTCTTTTCAAATTTTGGTAGGCTTCAAACTTAATTCTTTACGTAGTAAATAGGTTGAACCTTCAATGATAGTAAAAGGTGTTTTAGAAAATTTTATATCGTCGTAACCTAATAACTTGGGGATGGCCTGGTTGTCTCGTCGGTTGGCTCGCTGATCGATTAAGTTAAGCAACTTCAGGCGCGGCCAGCTGCTGGCTGGGTGACAGCCAGTGCCTTGAGGACCACTGCTGGGTGGGACGGCTATTTGGGGCACAGCTGTTGGGGGATTTTAGTCTGACCCATTTGCTGAGTGACTAGTGCTGGACGTCCAGCAGCTAGTGATAGCCACTGGTTTGTTCGTCCTCTAGCAGCTCTTCCATCATGCTTCCCCGTGCTTCGGAGGGCACGTTAAGCCGTCGGTCCCGGCTGCTACTGTCATGTCGTAGCAGTCGTTAGTTCCTGGTATGGTGCAAAACTCCCAAGAAGGAGTAAGTGCCGCAGATTATCGTTCTGCGATAATCTACCCTCTGTACAAGATAAGATAAGATAACCTAATAACTTGAGCAATTCTCGTTCAAATGATCTCAAAGTTTAACAATATGTATAGAAACAACTTAAAAGTCTATGCACAAAGTGAGCACAAAGTATTTCCCTGATAGAGAAAATTAATTGAAAAAAACTGTTTATTGCATTATGATCTTCATCTCACAAAGTTTTTCTTCACATCACTTGTACACTTCAACATGCGCAACACTGAGAACATCTAGACGATATTCAATTTCTCGCCACGTATTCGCCAGCATTTCTTACGTTACCGTCAATACCGCATCCATTATTCTTGCCTTTAATGTGTTCACATCAGGGACCGGTGTAGCAACAATTTATCCTTAACACTCACAGGGAAAAGTCTAAGGGTGTTAAGTCCGGAGAACATGGGGCCATGCTGTAAGATTATTTCTTCCAAACCATCGGTTGGGAAACGTCGAATCGAGGCCTATCACTTCTTGGAAGATCAGCAAGCTTCCTGTCTCTATAGACTTTTCATACTAATGTTTGATTGTACTTGGATGGAGGGTCGCATCCATACTCATTTCTAAATCTCCTCTGCAAGCTAATAGGTTATTTAGTCTCATGAAACCACAGTACGCAGATAAGGAAACAAGCAATTTAAATATACCATTAATAAATAAGAAACTTTGCTAGTTGAAGTGAACTGTGTGCAGATTTGCCAAAGAGTCCTAGATTCGGAGAAATATAAATACTGTAATTCTCAGAGTTACAAATCAAACGTCGATATGCGCTATTTCGTATAACATTTTTTGTTTTGGTACGAAAATTTTTCGAATTTTTGTTACAATATAAGACATATTTAAATAAATAAATAAATAAGCAAGATCTAGATTAAACAATAGCACTATTATTTAATAATGCCGACGCGTTTCGAAAAGCTAGCCCCTATTACAGGATATACAATGAAAATAAAGCATGTGCTGAATCGGCCCAAAGTTATTTGGAGTAGGGGTGCGCAGTAATTGTTGTTGGCTTGTTTTGCTTTCGCACTTCATAAGTACTGTCGCTAATTAGCCATCATTCCCTCTATGCTCGAAATTTCTGGCACGAATTATTCACCTTACTGTACTTCATCAACGATATTGATGCTACCCATTGTATATTCTGAGAAGATTTTGGATTTAAGACTCGTAAAAAGCATTTTTTTGTAGATCCTGTTTCCTTTATTACTTTCTCCAGAATTCCATGGATATACCGAGTTTCTCAAAAGTCGCGTGCCATATGAAAAGTTTAAGAATGTTGACTTTATGTTTACACGATTTTTCAAACTTAGCGTTCATGTTCAAAATGTGCACCATGCACTCGAAGACAATGTCTCACACGATCCAAATTTTCTTCTGTCACGCGTAAAAGTGTAGCTGGTGGGGTTGGGAATACCAGGGTGCCGGCGATGGAATTCGTCTGCAGCTTATCGAGATTTTCTGTGGTGCTCTCCACAAGGAATTATTAGCTCTACACGTTTTTCCGGTGTCAGCATTATTCCTTTACTTCACTATTTCACCTACAAAATCAAAGCAACCAATTAATCCATTTGGCACGAGACGTTTGAGACTCACAGTATTTGACCAAAAAGGTCGATTGAAATGAATAAATATACTGAACACCCTTTGAAAATTCTAGGAAAAATAATAGCTCAACATTAACAGTAGTTGTAATTATAATACAAAGCTCATATTTATCATGGCAGAGTTTGCATAAAAAATCTTCTGGTTTTAATAAAATTTGTTATGAACAAAAAAAGACGAATGCAAATAAATTAAAAAATAATAATAATACATTATTTTAATAATTTTTTATTTACTATTTTTTTTTAATCCAATACGTCCATCCAGAGCCTGTATGGCCTGAGGCCGACGAGTTGGCTCCTTGGATGGACTTGGATTAACGACTGCTCTATGATGGTCACAGCAGCCGGGTGGGGGGGGGGGAGATCGTGGATCACTGATGAGTTGTCCATCCAGTGACTAGCCGTGCCTGATGTTGCTTACTTCACAGAAGTTGTGTTTCAGTGAAAGCCCACCAGGGCACGGCCTCCCCCAAAATACACTATGTAATTAGAAATTCCGGACATCCCTCTAGTACAATGTTACGTGTCCCTTTTCACATGATAACTGTGATAATAAAAAATGGAAATATACCTTACTAGACTCCTTTATGGTTCATGTTAATGTAGCTTGGATCGCTCAACACAGCTCAGTGAATACAAAACGTGATACTGTAATAGGATCGCACTTGTCATCAAGCCTGTAAGCGAAATTTGTCATTTTACAAATACCCGTTCAACGGTAAGTGACATTATTGCCAAGTGAAAATCTCAAGGAGAAAATGAAAATGCTTTGAAGATGTGTGCAAGAATGGTTGGAAGAAACACAGGTTGAAGAAATTGTCTCCCTACACAGAACCCTCGATATAATTCCCATTGAACACCTGTGAAATGAATCGGCTAGGCAAGTTCGACCAAAATTTGTGACTGAACTCATCAACACTCTGCGGGAAGAATGGAAGAAAATTCCTGAAGATATGTGCTAACACAAAAGCAAGCGGGGGTGCAACACCATATTAATTTTCGTGAAATTATGCTTGGAGTGAAAAATACGGGTGTATATTTTCTTCTTTAAGGACATGGAGAAAATTTAGGGATAAAATTAATAAAAGAGATTTTCTAATCAGCTCAGACAGTGATAGCGAACAGTCCCTGTAACGTGTAAATTACAGAGATGTTAAGATTACGCAGTGGAATAATTTGAGGCACGTGACAGTGGTCGGATAACAGTAACAAGATAATATTTATTAGAAAAAGGGTATGAATAAAGGTAATACCAAAATGAAATATAAGTAATATCAAAATAAAGTTAACTTAGCCTATCCTCTTCATCAACGAGGTAAATAATTTGATAAACGGCTATCGGAATGAACACTTATTCCTACTGGCACTTAATTAAGTAAGATTCAATAAATCTTAATGATAGATAAACGTAAGGCCTCGTTCTAACCCACGAGAGCCTTATACCCCGTCCGCACTGCTGGGCTAGCTTATTGTTGAGCTAGCTTATTCGATAAGCTAGATATCTTGGCTTAAGTTGTAGGCTAGGTCGTTCGCACTGAAGTGCTCTAAAACTAGCCTACAATTAGACCGCTATACACGATCCCGTTACGTTTGATGCGTCGCAGGTCGTCGATATTTTCGCCCCAAATCTCTATCAAAATGCGAACTTCCTCCGTAGTCCAGTTTTCCTTTTTTTCCGTTTTTTTTCTATACTTGTTGGTGTTGGTGCAGCCATATAAATTACAAAGTAGCACGATCTTATAACCTTGGTCAAGCCAAGCAAGCGAAATGCTCCAAAACGTATCCCATGATGCAGTGCGTTTGTGGCTCAACTGGATAAGCTAGTTTAAAAACCTAGCCCATCATAAGCTAGCTTATCAGAATCTGGGCTAGCCCAACAAAAGCTAGAATCGTTCGCACTGCAGTTTAAGCTAGCTTATAAACTTAGGCTAGCTTATTTTTTGCAGTGCGGACGGGGTATAACCTTACAAAACAAAGATTCAAGCCCAAAACTTAAAACACGTGAATCTTAAAAATATGGCTTAATTGCTACCAGCACAATATCAGTAATTCATTTCACAAATAAGCAATTCGCACATTCGCTACGAATAATCAACATATATGTCCAAATCGGGTAAATGTCCATCTCAAAATATCTGACACAATAAATGTTTAAATAGTTAATAGCCAATTAAGGAAACTCGCAACATCAACACAGAATTAAATATCCATAAGCAAACATGAATTAACGTAAAGGGGCTGAAACTTACTCCCTTCCAACACTTTGCAAAATTTGGCATTCTACACTTAGAGAGTCTTATCACGTAAGGTCCGGTAATTAATTGACACAAGTTCTTAAATGTAAAACACACACACAGAATGTAATGAGCATAATGACTCCAGGAACTTAAATAGTCCAAACTCTTGCCAGTCCTTAGACACTAAATACACACACTGTTCTAATACATAACAGCGTAAAAAAAATTCAATGTCCAACAGGGAGTCCTTATATTATAATATATAAATATAATAAACTTTATAAACTTTACTCATAGGAATTTGGCTATTCTTCATACACTGCAAATACAAGAGAAACACTTGTTAAAGTGACTCTTTAAATTATTCAGATTAATTTAACGTGGCAAGGAACGGAGCTGAGAAATTACGCTCAGGTGTGGGACTTGCGAACTGATAACTGTATCATAGTAAACCCCAGCTCTTTCCAGTTGATTCAGATAAACGAGACAACTTTGCAGTTCTGTTACGATGGTGTAATACCATGGCGCCACCATCGGTTGTGTTCAATGTGAGAACCACGTTGTTGGACTATCGCTCGGCACCGTAATTTCCACTGAAGTAGGCTGAGTTTGAGGGACTCTATGGGAAGTTCGTTCCACACCTGCTGACACACTTTCCATAGCCCATCAACGGTTCTTGGTCGGCGACTTCCGAGCCATCGTTTCAGGAGACCAAAACCACAGAAATCCATCGGTGATGCGTCAGGAGATTTCACAGGCACATGAGAGAAGGGAATAACTCGTATGCCCGTGTCCTGTTCCATCTTCCTGTACTAAGCCACAGATGACTTGGCAGTGTGGCTTGATGCCTTGTCCATGTGGATCCAAACTTTTGATTGCTCACCAGGGTACAGACGTGGGATATCCTGCCGATATATGTGGTCCATTACATTACTCTGGAAGTAAGCTGTACAGTTTCCAGGAACTCGACGAATCGTGAGCAGTCCACGTGAGCAATATCCGGCAACCACCATGAAGCCCTTTGAAAACTTTTCCTTGCACCTTCGGACAAAATCGGACCTGGCTTTGCCCCCTCTTTCGCGATAATAAATTGGCCTGGGTTTTTTGGTGTCATCGAGGTACACCCAAGCTTCATCCAAGGAGACAACCCACTTCATCGGTCACCTGCAAGATGGTTTTCATACAGTTTTCTGGCGTTGGTGAATCGTTCCTGCACGTGCCTGGCCGACAGTCTGTGACCGCGCGCTTTATGACGTCGCTCCAGCCCAAATTGTCATGAATTATTCTGGAGACTGTTGCCTGTGAAATACCTTTCCTTTGGGCTAGACTTCTCTGTGTGGGGGGGATTTTCTTTCAGCACTGCAGACCGGATTTCTCGCACCATCTGAGCTGGGCGTGTTGGCTGGGGCTTGTTTCTGGTCTGCTTCTCTGCTCGTCCACGTTCATTAGATGGTCGCAATTTGTTCTTTTTGATTATTCGACCCACAGTAGCTTTGGATACCACAATACCATTTCGTTTGTATAACTCCACAATGCACGAAAGACTGAATTAGCGTCGGAAAGGCCAAACATATACCCTTCCCAAAAAGCTGTGACTTTGGAAGCCATGTTTCAGCACGAAATGTCCCAAATAACAGCAACAAGTGTATACAAAGCTAATCCCCATGAATAGTGGACGAATCATGCAAATCACATTCCGTCAAGGTCATACGCGGCGTTTAAAATCGTCTCATTTTTTCTGAATCAACCCTCCATGTAAACTGATATACTCTCCTCTAATTATCGTATCGGGATAAAGTTCTCTCCGATACAAATCATGGAAACAAGTATGGAGAAGTTGGGCATTACTGCCTACATGAAATAGAGTACTCACAATATTCGTCGTAGACACTGATATCGTCCGCCTGGCGATTTGGGGCGTCTCCCGGTCCCTCTCGCTCGGAACCTTGATGGCGTCGTCACTTTCGTGACGTTTCGACCATTCTCCGCCCACGGAGCTTTCCGGCATGGCTCACTCGTCACCGGCCTCGTCGTAGTCGTCGCTGGCTGTGTCTCCGCACTCCTTACGTGCTGCTCGCCGCTACTCGAGGTCTTCACGATGGCACATAGCTCGTAACTTCTTCTCCATTTGTCTATTCGAACCCGTTCGGAAGCACGTTCTTTCTCCGTTGAAAACTCAACCGTTTTTCCTTCCTCTTGCCTGGTCGTTTTCAAATTCGCTCCTCGCTCTAGATCAGCTCCCCCATTGGCTGAGGCGTGGTGATGGTTTTGACGCGGCGAGTGACGTTGCTCCGCCCTCCTCCTTGAGCGATAGAAGAAGCGAGAGCGAAAGCTTACTCCAATGTCATCGGAGATCGAGTTGGAAATTGATTGTCGTGACAGTCCCTTAAGCCGAGATTATTCTTCTGACAGTTTCAGCCTCGGTATCGAAAACGACAATGTTGACTATTTTATTCTAATAAACCATGATTCATAGTGAAAGAATTCAATTAATAAATGATATGAAATAGCTGTTCTTGGAAGAAATCTAATTCATAAGAAATTCTGAAAATCAATCTGTTCAATAAACATTGAAACCTATATTTTCTCCAGGTACTAACATTAGCAATATCAACATGAGTGTCATTTTTAAAAGTTCGGTCCTTTGTGAGTAACCGTATAAGGTTATAATGTCGAAACAAGGGAGGACCAATATGTCGCTGCCAAATTTTATCTGCAGCTAGGGCCACAGTTGAACTAACAGGAATGCAATCATAAGTCGTTACGAATTGGCGGCTGCCGTTTGATATTGTTAGCTCAGAGACACTTAAATGTGCAGAGACGGCCCTGTATGCATCTGCAACAGCAGTTTTCCGAAGGCAGGAGGGCGACTTCTGTAGTCAATGACGATGAATCACTATGATCCGGAAGGTAAGCAAGCCAATGCCACGTGGAACTCACCTTCGTCAACCCACACTGAAAAATGGCAAACCTTTCATATAGGTGAGTAAATGGTGTACCAAAATGAAGTTCATCCTCATGCAACAGTTACAGCACATTAATGTCCAGCTTGGAAAAACTGCAGCAACATATTCCGACCAACCAGCGCCAGCGCTCTATCAAAATGGTTGCAAACACTGTGCCACATAACGAGCGGGAAAACAAAAACGAATGTGTTACACATTTTCCCCATAGACTTTATGATTTCTTTTGTTTCCACAAACCGAAATCACATTAAAACGATGAAAGATTCTAAACTTTGCGCCATATATAAAGATCGAAAATAATATTCAGAGACAAATAATGGTTTACCCCAAGTGTTTGCGGACTTGCAGAAATACGCAAAAAGGACCACAAGCCCGTGACCCTAACCCTGAATAAACAGTATATTATTAAATAATAGCCTCAATCTTCTTTGAATGGCCCTCCTAATAAAATAAAATTTTTGGTTAAGTGAAATCTTTAATAAGGTTACAAGATAAGGTTTCTCAATCTATCCATTAAGTTCTCATATTTTATGTAAACTGAATTAGCTTTCCAATTTTATCTTTTCAAAGTTTCTTTTTTCGATGCGATTATTTTCGAAATCCGATATTACAAGAGGAAGCTATTTCTAAAACTTTTGTCACTCATCCGTATGATTATAGTTGCTATACTGGAAAATGGATGATTTGCGTCATCAGTGTTTTTCCTTAATTCCTACACCATTAACAAACTCCGAAAAAGGATAGACTTGAAATTTTAGAATTTTGGATCGATAATAATTATACCGGAAACTAAAAGCGGCTTTATTAATGACTTTCTAGCCTAATGAGTTACTAAAAGCCCTGATTATTTCGCTTGGGTTATTATATATTAAGCGAACAAATTATTTTATGCAAGACAACCTCCATTTTATGTATAAGAAACAAAAATGATAGTTTACTTCGAGAGCAAACTAATTTGCTCGTTCAAATTATAGCACTTTAAGCGTAACAGATTTCTGTCCTCTCATTTACTTCACTTAAAATTTCTGTCCTCTCATTTACAGCTTGTTTCCATTTGGTTTAAAATATTAGAAAATAACGGTATTTATTATCATAACATTATAATATGGTGTTTAGAATCGTCGTCGGTTTAACAAGGTATCAGCTGGCAAACACAGATATCAAAGATCTTGACATGAAGAAAGCTTTTTCTATTATTTACATTTTTAAACTTTTTTTGCAAAATTTTGGATGCCCACCAACCTTTCAAAAACATAAGAAGGGAGTAGTGAGGAGGGAGGAACCATCTTCAGAGATAATTGGTTAATTCTCCACAAGCAGATGGGGTTGAAGGCATTTTCATATTAGAAATATGCAGATTGAACAATGACCGGTAAAAACTATTTCTAGGCAGTAAGCATAAAGGAAGAAAAAAAAAGAATTTCATTTTTTCTGGTAAAAGTCATTTTAAAATTCAAAGCAATTAACTTTTTGATTGTGAAAATATTAGTTTAGGAATGTCTCCTATGTTTCCCATTATCATCGGATGAAAGACGCTTTTGCTTCCATGGCAACAAATTTCATCACCCTTTCCCAAGTCCCTCCTCTTTTTCCTTTCTACCTGCTCTTTAGGCATCGTTCGAACGTCTCCCGCCATTGTCATCATCAACCCTCTAGTGAATGCTGGTCGGTTGACAAAATTCGACTCGGTTAATGTCGCACACTAAGTGACACGCTACACTATCTACCGCAAAAGACCCTTTTATATATTGTGAAGCCAGAGAGCTTTTAAAATTTACAATAATTGTTTTTCAAGCAAATAACTTCCCTTCGCTGCTCTCTAAATTCTTCGGCAGGCCTATGTCAATATTTTTACGAGTTGACGAAAGACTAGAAAAACTTTTGGGGATATATTACATGAAAATCGTAGAAAGTTTTATATATTAGATATTCATGTTTTAAACATGAAATTTGCTGAAAATATACAAGCGTCAGCATGACATCAAAATTACATGCACGATACGGGTGAAATGGTCATCCACTGTTTTTTTTTTAAATAAGCAGTGGAATAATTATACAATCAACCATTATATAGGGTGTTTAGGAACTCTGTGTACAAACTTTTAGGGGTTGTAGAGGACCTTATTTTGGATATATATTGTCAATAAATTGATACATAAAAATTTGACAAATATCACAACGGTTGCCTGAGACTTCCTCAAGATATTGTCTCTCTCGTTAATGTATTTCCAGAAAACGGAGAAATTAGAAAACTTGATACTGATGGTCGCAACGTTTGTAATAACCAAGTATTACATGTTTGGTGTTCAAACTGTTCACAATGAGCCCTAAACCCTTAGATTTCTTCTTCTGGGGATATGTGAACAACGTGATGTACGGTATTCTAGGGGATTCGGAAGAGGAGGTGGTAGCGCGAATTGTACCTGCAAGAGATCCTGTAAGAGACACCGCAGGGATTTCAGAAATTAAATGACAAGACACTGTGAGTAATACATTGCTGCACATGGTCAACAGTTTTAACACTTCTTGTAATTTAAACATGTAGTATCTGGTTATTAAAAACGTTGTCAGCAACTGAGAGAGAAAATATTATGAGGAAGTTTCAGGCAGCCGTTGTATGTATGATGTTTGACACTTTTATATGTATATATATTTTTTGTATATAAAGTTTGGTACGTATATATGCTTTGCTTCAACCATTAAAAAGATTTATCTTGAAAATAAATTATTTTGGTTTTCCCATCACTCTATATAACAAAAGAAATTGCTCGGTCCCTAGAGTTTCGTTTTAGAGAGTTTTCACTGTATGTCCAAATTTGCATAATCACGTCATCGGAAGGTCCACTCACAATACCCTATTCAATTGGCTTTATTGGAATTTACATATCTATTTTTGTATGCAAAATAAGAGGATGGTAAAAGATTTTTCACTTACCCTGTAATAATAATAGCAATAATAGAAATGAATTTGTAATAAATTTATGTCTCGAAAACTTCTTCAAAATGATAACTTTAAAATAACTGAAGTGTTCTTATTCCCAAAAGAGTCAAATAACTTTAGAACAAAAGGTGCTAGAATCATAAAAGTTAGATATATCTATAAAAAAAGCCCGAAATTGTCCCTACCATAGGTGATGTAACAATGTATGATTTTTCCGTGAGCAGGCTTTCTCTCTAGGCGGTATTGGCTCAACGCTTGTGCCCGAGTGAATAACAATTTTCCAGCGTCCTTAGTATAAACGCTGAGAAGTTACGAAAACTAACTTTTGAGCAATGATAGATAAAGAAAAAAAAATCAATTTCAAAGTTGTAGAGCGTTATACTGATCTCATAGATATCCAACCTTTGCATAAAGATACAAAGGCATAAAACTCGTAAAACGGGAGAGAAAAATCTATACATAGTGTATGCACGTTGCAATAAACATGTGTACAACAGCAGACGCACGAAATCATGCTTACTTAATACTTGTCATAATGGTTGTTTGATTAAAATTAAACAAATCAATCTCTGAAAGCCATTCCGATCATTCCCCCCGCCCCTCCCCGTACATGGATTTTTCTCCTCCGTTTTACAAGTTTTATGCTTTTGTTTTCTTAATGCAAAGAGTAGATTTCTACTAAATCGGTGATGCTCTAAATTTTGTAATTGGAGTTATTTTTCTATATATCATGGCTCAAAAGTTAATTTTCGTTACTTCTCAGCATTTAAACTAGGGGTGCTGGAAATAACTTCATTCAGTCAGACACGGGCAAGTTCCTATAGATAGACCTGGTTTTTATGACTCTAGCACCTTTTATTCTAAAGTTATTCGACTGTCTCGGGAATTTCTTCTAAACACTGTGTATGCAAATAGCCAATGGAAGTTGATACATTTTGAACACAATCTTTTAATACAAATTAGCATAAAAATTTAATCAAATTAGGATAAAAATATATCGATAGAGTGTAAAATATCAATTTCCATCACATTCATTAATTGATATTTCGCGCCTTTATGTACACAGTATTATTATTAATGTGCCTGTGAAACCATTAAATATAAATCGTGGCGCGCAATATTTTTACACTTGATATATTATTGAACATACGTGTATGTGTTACCTATATTGGTTTCTGATCGGAATTTTATTATCACAGCGTGAGCTTTCCTGATAAGCAAACTTTAAAATTATTTGACTTTTAAAGTTCAAATATTTATGGACCCGCTTACTAGAAAGAAAGTTAACTTGCTCATTTGATAAAGTTAGGCTTTATAATTGATAAACATTCTTACGATATTAGTATACGCTTTTTTGATTTCCACTTTTGAAATGCAGTTCCAAAAATATTTTTGTTTTTCTTGAGATTTCTAAAAAAGAGTTTATTCTAAATTAAATTTCTATATCATTATAAAACATTAGAAGCATTTTTTGCATATTCAATTGTCGCCTTGTTTTTGAGTTACTTGAAATTCCCGGGATCCAAATATTTAATAAATGTATTTCAAACTTAACTGAAAAACAAGTATTTGAAAACATATTTGTAGAATCTTCAGTCTGCATAAAATTTGCCTTATTTTAAATGAAATTTAAGTAATTCCAGTAACTTCATCATCAACCCGAGACTTCGAGAAAAACAGAATGTGAAATAGATTACTGGTTTGATTCAAAAGAATTTAATGATAAATAAAATAAAATGATGGGTCAAAGAGAATTTTTCTCTTTGAAGCTAGGAACTTATTAAAGTACTCATAAATTTAGTATAATTTCATAGATAGACGAGTGGATGATTTTAAAACATTGCTTTAAAAATGTTTAATTTCAGTCTATTTAAAACCCAAAAATATATAAATTTTACAATCATTATAAGTCAAAACAAGTTGGCATTCTTTTAAGCACATTTAAGTCGAATAATTTCTGACCATCCATCTAAAAGCTGCATAAGAATTGATATGGGATCGTCAGAAAATTACTAAATACTTTAAAAAACATTGATTAATGTAAATAATTTAAACATTTCCTAGATTAATTATAGTAAAAAACTGAAATAGGTGCTGAAAAATGTTCACCACCTTTTAAAAACCAGAACCTTTATCCGTCATTTTCAGTGCTTGATACTTTAAAAGTTTCCAGAAAAGTATTTTAATGTCAAAATTCCAGCATATATGAAACTCACAAATTAAGGTTGTCAATTTCAAGATAAATGATTACCTCGAGCAACAGCAATACCGCACCTGCAACGATGTTCCATGGATAATGGTGTCTACGAGCTCCATAAGAGTGACGCCCATTGGTTTCGCAAAGCTCCTTCAAGAAGATAGACATCTTCCCAGAAAGCTCCAGACGTCCTCAATTGAATTCAGGTCTAGAGATCGAGCTCGCCACTCCATGTACGAAATTGTTTCATGTCGAAGATATTCCCTCCACAATGCGGCCTCTGTGTTCTCGATCGTTTTCATCCATAGGAACATAACTATCAAGGATAGTGTCTCATTACATTTGACCAGTCACGGTTCCATTTAGAAAAAAATGGAAGTCTGTACGTCCACCTAAAGATATCCATTCCTACACACGGACATGCCTCCTCTAAATGAATCTCTTTCATGGATGTTTGACTGATGATAGCGGGTTCCACATTCTCTACAGATCAAATAACGCGCTGTGAACTAAACCTCGATTCCAAATGGACATGCTGGAATTCCAACTGCGAACGCTCCCTCCTTGTCGAGCGGTGAGAGGTACATAAATGGCTGATCTCTTTGCATAGAAGCCTGCTATACGCATCCTCCTGCATCCAGTAGAAGACGATATCATTTTATCAATGGCTGCAACAAGGGAAGATTTCAATTGCGTGGATGTAGAGGCCCTACTCTTTAGTGCACATAACTCCAGATATCGGTATTCTGCCCTTGGTCCTCCAGCTTGAAACTTCAGTTAGAAATTGTTACCAAAATCTGTGAACAATAGAAGAACTCACATTTAACCATCTGGCCACCTCTGTTTGACTTTGTCCAGCCTCCTTTCTACCAATGGCCTTCCATCATAATTGAACTGGCAAATGATACCATGAAGTCATTTTGATAAATTGGCTATAAACAGAATCACGAATAAATCACGTGCTTTTAAGCCACTTCCTCATGACGCACTCTTATGGCAGCGCCACTATATTCCATATTCTGTTGTTCCATAGCATCATTTCGTTAGGAACTTACTCAATTTCACATCAGTTTGTTTATTTTAACATGATAATGTTTTAAGGCTGGACATCTATCTACAAAAAACGTGATGCGAAAACCGACACCAAAAAGTGTTACGGAAACAGTTTTCCATTGTTGATGCACGTTTAACCATTGTTGGCGCCAGCTTGAAGCACACGCCGGAACTGAAAAGACACGTGACCATTGTTGTCTGAGCAATAGTTTTTATTAGCACACTAGCAGAGGTACCCGGCGTACAGAGCACATCGGTTCGGGTCTGCGCGTGCTCTAAACGTTAATGAGATGGTGCGCGTGGAGGATGCACGTGAATGACGATTATTGAAAGGGCAGAACGGTCTCTAAATCAAAAGAATTTTATTATTCGTACGGAGCTTATAATTTATTACGATAACTTGAAAACGAATTAACTTTTTTATACTCTGTTTTCACCAATCCATTACTATGGGACAGAGCACGAACAAGTACGAACGTGAGATAGCCGGAATAGATGCGTGCTCTAATAGCACGTGCTCTAATGGTACCATTATGATACCCCCTTAACAACTTAAACCTCCTATATGATGCTAAGCTGGGAGGAACATTCCGCTCTGCAAGATGGAAAAAAGACTACACACCAGACCTAAGTTTTGTGAGCAAGGATCCTGATGGAACACCATTAAGAGCTACCCAGATATATTTAGCTTCCTATCCCCGCAGCCAACATCGCCCCATTATCACTGAGATCGGTCTATATATCCCCCAAATCCTGGCAACACTCCTCCCTAGATGGAACTTTCAGAAAGCCAACTGGCAACACTTTTCCAACTACATTCACAAGTGCTGCTATTCTATCCCCCCTATTCCATAACACTACTCAAGATTCTGTGGGCTCATCAAAAAAGCAGCAAAATCTTCAATCCCCAGAGGATACAGGAAAATATATATCCCATGTTGGTCCAAAGAAAGCAATAGATTGTTTGAAGACTACAAAAGAACTGGCTACCCAGATAAGACTAATGCTCTTATCGCTTCACTAGATGAAGAAAGACGCAAAAAATGGATTTCTGCAACCACGTCTATGAACTTTACCAAATCCTCCCGTAAAAGCTGGGCCCTGCTCCGTAAGCTAGGTGGTGCCGCCCCCCCCCCCCAATAAAACACTGTCAATCTGTAAAATCAAACCAAGTCGCAAGCCTCTTATTAGCTAACTCTAACATTAAGCCAACTAAAGAAGAAAAGAAGTTACAGCACTTGTCCTGGCAGCTCTGACCTGTCCTCTCCTGTCAGCACCCAAGAAATTGATATAGCATTTAAACTTGTGAAATCCAACAAAGCCCCTGGTGTAGATAATATATTCCCTGAATACCTTAAAAATCTTGGCCCCAAAGCTAAACAATGGCTTGCCACCTTCTTCACCACTATCCTAAATTCAGGAAAGGTGCCTAAAGTATGGAAATCCTCAAAGGTTTTAGCCATTCTGAAACCAGGAAAGGAACCTAACTCTCCACGGAACTATAGGCCTATCTCCTTGCTAAGTAGCACCTACAAATTATTGGAAAGAATTATTCTGAGGAGAATAAGCCCATTAATAGAAAATAATCTCCCCACCCACCAAGCAGGTTTTAGAGCAGGAAGGAGCTGCTGCGACCAGGTACTGTCCCTCAGAACACACATTGAAAAAGGCTTTGAAGAAAAGAAAAAGCTGGGAGCAATCTTCATCGACTTATCTTCATCGACAGTCTTCATCGACTTATCTTCAGGAAAGACGGGCTGCTCTTCAAACTCTCTGGTGTCATAAGAGACAAGAAAATATTATTTCTCATATCTAACATGCTCGCAGATCGCAAAGCCGTCGTCCATTTAAATGGTGAACAAAGCAGGCCACGGGTCCTAAAAAACGGTCTACCCCAGGGCTCAGTCCTCGCTCCACTGTTGTTTAACCTGTACATTTCTGATATCGAAGAAACAAAATCGACTAAATTTTCTTATGCCGATGATCTTGCCCTTCTCTACCAGGATGAATCCTTTGCCAAAATAGAAGAAAACATGAACAAAGATCTCGAAACGCTTCAAAGGTACTTTGAGAAATGGCACCTGGTTCCAAACCCTTCAAAAACAGTGACCTCAGCATTTCACCTTAATAATGCTGAGGCTGAACGCAGTCTCCAACTTTGGTTTTGTGGCAAAACACTCAAACACGACCCAACTCCTGTCTACCTTGGAGTCACCCTCGACAGAAGCTTAACGTACAAGTTACATCTCACAAAGACAAAAGATAAACTCAAGACGAGGAATAACTTAATCTCTAAGCTTGCTGGGACCAGTTGGGGATGTGGCGCATACACCCTAAGAACATCAGCCCTTGCACTTGTATATTCAACTGCTGAATACTGTGCTCCAGTCTGGAATCGGAGCTCTCATGTTAAGCTGGTAGACGTCCAACTAAACCATACAATGAGGCTCATATCAGGCACAGTCCGTTCTTCTCCACTCCCATGGCTCCCAACCCTTAGCAATATAGCCCCTGCTTGGATCAGAAGAGAACAGTCTACAACCAAGATCTTTCAACACTTAAGGACAAAGCCCGAACTATCCATCAGCAAATAAGGAATAATCCCCCTTTGAGGAGACTAAGGTCGAGACATCCTGTCTGGCTGGGCCTTCGACGACACGTCCAGCGTATCCTGGTCGGAATATTGGTCCGTAGCCAACTTCACCAATATGCACCTGATTGAAGACCCAACTGCTAAACCCCCTGGCTTTGATCTTCCTAGAAAGCTATGGACTAGGCTGAACAGGATCCGTACAGGACAGCGCAGGTGCAGAGAATGGCTCTTCAAATGTGGGTTTACTAATAACCCTCTCTGTGACTGTTCTCCCACTCCACAAACAATGGAGCATATTGTATTAGATTGCCCAGAGCGCCAATTCACAGGCGGGCTAACAGAGCTACACTCTGTGTCTGATGATGCCCTCCCTGGCTTGGATTTCAGAACTGGATATTGATCTGTAATCCCCCTCCTATTTTATCCATTGTCATATTTCCTCTCTTTTTGCTGTGTTTTTATTCTATGTACCATACGCAATAAATAAAAAATAAAAACAATTTCCTATATCCAGATATGGCATGTAATATATCATACAAATCGTCACGACGTCTCATGAATGAATATATAAAAAAAATAGTGATAGCAGATATTGATCTAGTGGCACGTACACGTGTATTTCTCATGAATGAATATAACGCATAAATAACGATAGTGTGAATTGTTTAATAGTGCGTGTTTTA
>JAHWFO010039269.1:1527836-1551466 GCA_023313115.1 Rhysida immarginata
GCATGTAATATATCAACACGTAACAACGTGTCATGAGTGAATATAACGCGTAAATAATGAGTGGGAATTGGTTTAGTAGCACGTGCCCTAATGGTACCATACGAGGTGCATTCAAGTTCTAAGGCCTCCGATTTTTTTTCTCCGGATTGGAAAGAGATAGAAACATGCGCATTGTTTTAAAATGAGGCCGCGTTCATTGTCAATACATCCCAGAGATGGCAGCACCGTATGGCAGATGGAATTTTACCGCCAGCGGCGAGAATGAGAACTGTTTTAGATACTTAAAATGGCGACGTTTTCCTTACTTGAACAGCGTGCAATCATTCGTTTTCTGAATTTGCGTGGTGTGAAACCAATTGAAATTCATCGACAGTTGAAGGAGACATGTGGTGATGGAGTTATGGATGTGTCGAAAGTGCGTTCTTGGGTGCGACAGTTTAATGAAGGCAGAACATCGTGTGACAACAAACCGAAACAACCTCGGGCTCGCACAAGCCGGTCTGACGACATGATCGAGAAAGTGGAGAGAATTGTTTTGGGGGATCGCCGAATGACTGTTGAACAGATCGCCTCCAGAGTTGGCATTTGTGTGGGTTCTGTGCACACAATCCTGCATGACGACCTGAAAATGCGAAAAGTGTCATCCAGGTGGGTGCCACGAATGCTGACGGACGACCACAAGGCTGCCCGTGTGGCATGTTGCCAAGCAATGTTGATGAGCAACGACAGCATGAATGGGACTTTCTTTTCGTCGGTTGTGACAATGGATGAGACGTGGATACCATTTTTCAATCCAGAAACAAAGCGCCAGTCAGCTCAATGGAAGCACACAGATTCACCGCCACCAAAAAAATTTCGGGTAACTGCCAGTGCTGAAAAAATGATGGTGTCCATGTTCTGGGACAGCGAGGGCGTAATCCTTACCCATTGCGTTCCAAAGGGCACCACGGTAACAGGTGCATCCTACGAAAATGTTTTGAAGAACAAATTCCTTCCTGCACTGCAACAAAAACATCCGGGAAGGGCTGCGCGTGTGCTGTTTCACCAAGACAACGCACCCGCACATCGAGCTAATGTTACGCAACAGTTTCTTCGTGATAACAACTTTCAAGTGATTCCTCATGCTCCCTACTCACCTGATCTGGCTCCTAGTGACTTTTGGCTTTTTCCAACAATGAAAGACACTCTCCGTGGCCGCACATTCACCAGCCGTGCTGCTATTGCCTCAGCGATTTTCCAGTGGTCAAAACAGACTCCTAAAGAAGCCTTCGCCGCTGCCATGGAATCATGGCGTCAGCGTTGTGAAAAATGTGTACGTCTGCAGGGCGATTACGTCGAGAAGTAACGCCAGTTTCATCGATTTCGGGTGAGTAGTTAATTAGAAAAAAAATCGGAGGCCTTAGAACTTGAATGCACCTCGTATTGTACCATATGTACTGCTTGAACATTTAATTCTAACATATGGCATGTAATATATCAAACATCCCGTAACAACGTGTCATAAGTGAATACAACGCATAAATAACGATAGTGTGAATTGTTTAATAGCGCGTGTTTTAATGGTACCAAATGGTATTGTTGAAACTTTCAATGCTAAGATATGGCATGTAATATATCAAACACCTCGTAGCAACGTGTTATGAGTGAATATAACGCGTAAATAATGATAATGGGAATTGGTTTATTAGCACCTGCCCTAATGGTACCATATGGTACCGTTGGAACTTTCACTGCTAAGATATGGCATGTAATATATCAAACAACACGTAGCAACATGTCATGAGTGAATATAACGAGCAAATAATGATAGTGGTAATTGGTTTATTAGCACGTGCCCTAATGGTACCATATGGTACTACTGGAACTTTCAATGCTAAGATATCGCAGGTAATATATCAAACAACTCGTAACAACGTCTTATATGTGAATATAACGAGTAAATAATATAGTGGGAATTGATTTAGTAGCACGTGCCATAATGGTACCATATTGTATCATATGTACTATTGGAACTTTCAATGCTAAAATATGTCATGTCATATATCAAACAACGTGTCATGAGTGAATATAACGAGTAAATAATGATACTGACAGTGCGCTTAGTAGCACGTGTTATAATGGTACCATTTGATACCATTAGTTACTGTCTGAACTTTTAATGCTAAGATATGGCATGTCGTATATCAAACAACTCGTAACCACGTGTTATGAGTGAATATAACGCGTAAATAATGATGGTCGGAATTGTTTAGTAGTACATGTTTTAATCGTGCTATAGGTTGCCTTTGGAAACTGTCAGTGCTAAGATATGGCGTGTAATATATCAACCAATTCCTTACGAGTTGTTAGACCTATTGTTATCCATAGCTTATTTGTATCAATAGCATATTGCTGTTAGGCTTATTAGTATCTAAAACTAAATGTTGTGCGACATATTGCTAATTAGTAGTAGTTAATCGCTTGCTTCAATAATAGATGTTAACATAGAAACACTTTAGCAATTGAATATGAAAAAATAAAATATGCTTGCACATAATACTTCACCAATTGACGCTCACTTCGTTTATTATTATGTGGGAATGCCTCCAAATTAAAAAAATTTAATTTGTTCAAATATATAAAGAATAACTTCACTCTCCATTTAACCTTTCAGTTCTTCAAGTTTATTTGTTTAAATTCTCTCTATACATTTGTTTACATAAATAGTAATTTACAATTTAGTTTTCATATTTATATAATTATACTAAAGTGTTTTAAAATGTTGGTTAATTCAATATAACCATGTATGATGATGCTATAACACGAAAATGTGCTCCCTTTACCCGCTTTGTCGGTATAATCATTCTTGTTTAAATCTTTACTTCAGAGATATTATGAAATATATTAATATGTGGCAACAGATAGCGCAACTATACTTCGCTCTCTTACCTAGCCATGTAATGGCCTACTGTTTTGTTTTCAGCGTTTTGAATGAAGACTAATGAATCCTAGTGTATTGGAATAAACTCATTTCCATTACAATAAATATATTTTATATTTCACAATTTAATTCATAATTTATTATTTTGAAACGTTTAGATTTTCTGATGGTTTTTGAAGTCTTCAACTTATCTATAATTTACGCCCTGGTTACATAATTTCTATGTACTTTGAAGTTCTTAATTTATTTCTACAAATTCCTTCCTCTCTATAGTCAGGCCCGCCGCCAGAAATGTTTGGGCCCCTGACAACTGGGTACGTATGGGCCCCTCTGGGCTCTGCCTCGTGCCTGATGCCTTTTCAAGCGTGGCTGACGAGGTCCCCCTACCGTTGGGGCCCCGGACTAGAGTCCCGTTTGTCCCCCCCTGGCGGCGGCCCTGCTATAGTTAAGAATAACTTTCCGCCTAAAAAGAGTGTTAGGGGTGAATAATTTTAATTTTTCGTCATACAAAATAAACTCTTTTTAAGATTTTAGATACTGCAAAAAGCTTACACGTGCATTCGATTGTGACCACAGACGCGAGTACGGAGAGGAACTTTCAGTATAGACACTATGTTTGCTCAACATTTCGAGAGACTCGATACTCGTGCTTAGATTTCATACTTCAGTTATTCTAAGCCCTTATTCAGTATTACAGATGTACATGATTCTGTAGACTCGTCCATTGATAAATAAATAAAAGGTTTATGTACTATATAAAATATTTATTTATTTGTTGCATCTAAAAACATTATCATGATTCAATGTTTCGGGTTGCAGATTCGAAACTAAGTCATCTTTTTTTAATGAGTTGTAGCCTTGTTTGTGATCCCCCCCCCCCTCCTTAATTTATGGAAACTAGTAAAAAACAGGTCACCGCAAACTCCCTAGTGATCTAAAAATAAAAGTGGGTTAAACCTTTAGTAAATCTCTTGAAATCAATTATTCAAAGTAATAGAACAAATCATTATACATTTACATTTTTACTTGACTGGCATTAGTTTCAAAATTGCTGTTTTGATGAAAGTGTTTGAATGTCAGCTGTTTCAAAATAGACTTGCTGTTTTGATGAAAGTTTCTTCAAAAAAATTGATGGAAAGCTTAGAATTCGAAAGAAAGATTCCAATATACAGGGCATTGACTCGATTTCAGAAGTTTACCTGTGAAATCTAATGAACACATGGTATTGTGAGTTATGAGCTACGAAAGGTATACGTTCAAAGTTTACTTCAAACATATGACATAATATCCCATCATATCACAGGTGTTCTGTGTGAGCGCCTCGCTTAACCCGACACACATCAAGCCGATAGTCTATCTCCTGCCAAACCTTTCGTAGCATGTCACGGTCAATATCAGCAACGGCTGCAGTGATGAGGGCACGCAGGTCATCCAGTGTCGTTGGTTGTGGTGGTACGTACACATGATCCTTTACAAACCCCCACAGGAAAAAATCACATGGGGTGAACCACACAGAACGATCTCTGTTCTCCAGTCAACGCCATTTTCTTTACCCGCTCGCTGCTGACCCTTAAAGGTAGAGCACACTGCCGTAGAAAGTGAATACACTGCGTGGAAACTAAACTGTGAAAGTTAACCTTTCGAAGCACATATCTTACATTACGATACATTCATTAAACATACAGAATAAATGCCTGAAATCGGGTTCATCATTTTGATTTGCCCTGTATTTAGACAATGCCATTTAATGGATTGCAACATTTCGACTCACTTTTACATTTTCCTCTAAGCTCTAAAATAAGACTTATCAAGTCTTAAGCGATTTTATATCACTGCTGAAGAAACGCTTCGTTCTGCGACAACGTCTACTGTAGGTATTGTTTTATCACGAATCATTTGTAAATCTATACCCACCCAGACATAATTGGCAGCAAAGCAAACAGTGACGTTACAAATTGCTCCGTGTTGGCAAAATTTCTTGTAGCTGCAGGTTAATTAAATTTTGAAAATTCTGAAAAACCTGTTACAAGGCCTGTCAATAAAAAGCTCGACTTTGAAATTTCACCAGCGTCTGAAAAGTCAAGCAAAAATAATTGGAAACTTTTGTACGGATTGTTAAATGAAATTTGAAAGAAATTTGCATGCCGTGATAGGAAAAAGCCACACGCCTTTATGTCTGTGGACCAGTGAAACAGCTATGTTCTTGTTTCCACAACGTCTTATCCAACATTAGGGAGACGGTAGGTTTCTTCAGAATAAGCGAACCTCAGCTGCCAATGGCATTAATTTGAAATTACAGAACATCCCCTTTACGAATAATGGAATTGTTACATTGCACTCAACTTTCTTAGAGTTATAGCATACTAAAACAAGGACATTCTTCTGTTGGATAACCTGTTAAGATCATGTCTAAAGTAATTATGAGTTTGCAAATGAATTCATATTTCTCTTTCCTTGAAGCCATAATTAATCTTGTTTAAATTTTGAATTCCATTTTAAATAAGTGCATCCTATTCAAAGGCTAAGAATTACAGCTTTAAGATGATTTATGAAATGGAGAGCTCTCCGTACTGTCCTTCTTGATGAAGTTGACGGAGGCCTTGCAGTGCATAGTGAGAAAGAAAACACAAAGAATTAAGACCGTTTTCGCCTTTTATTCCTAGCTTTGTAAAGGATACCACAAAGCGAGAAATAAAAGGCGAAATCCCTTGTGGGTTTTTTTCCCGCTCTGTACTATTCGCAGTCGTCAGCCCTCTAGCGGCCAATGACTCAAGCTTCCAAAATGGTCACCGAAGGGGCAGGTAAACAGCAGATGACACTCCATAGCATGGCAGCTAGTGGTGCAGCTAACAAAATAAGCATGAAAACTATATCCGTCGCCAATTGGAGTGAACGGCAATTTTAAATGCTCAGCATGTAATATTTTTTGGGAGGAATAGTACTGCGCATTCACCTTCCATACACATAATAGCCCTTGTGCTAAGAGTAGCAGTGTTAGTTCCACTCCACAGGAGGTAAACATAATTATCAATCCTGGCCAATGTACGGATCAGATAAAAGTACGAGCTCTTATGCAGGGTGTAAAATTATCTCCTTCAAAAAAACTACCCTACGATGTAGACGAAATTCAGGCGATTAAAGTGATATAAGACATTTGGGGTCGCAAATCGCAAGCAACGCCATAAATTGAACCTCAAACTAAGCTAAATGGCGTAGCGCTGCGTAGCATGAGCCAAATTTGGGCGACTGTGTTCGCGCGGTGCGGCCTAGCTGGTTCACCCGCTCCCCACTACCTCATACCGAAGAGGTCCGCCTTCCACTCCAACGTTTAATACCGATAGCATTTATCATGTTTTTCATCAATAAGTATTGAGGAAATGAACAAATACCGGTAGTTCAATTAGCTTCGGGATGAGGTAATGGGGAGCGGGGCAACCAGCCAGGCCGCGCCGCGCGAACACAGTCGCCCAAATTTGGCTCGTGCTACGCAGCGCCACGCCATTTAGCTTAGTTTGAGGCTCAATTTACGGCGTTGCTTGCGATTTGCGATCCCAAGTGTCTTATATCACTTTAATCGCTTGAACTTCGTGTACATCGCAGTGTAGTTTTTTTTGAAGGAGATAATTTACACCCTGTATAATCAAAACACAAAGCTATATTAAGTAGCGGGAAAATGGAGCAACTTGTTGATTTTACCATGTCAGTCTCTCTCCCCTTCTTATTTTATATAGTTTTTGACGTAAATGATTGAAATTCGCAATATACCTTAATATGGTCATGTGCTACTTCACTATTTACTTTGGTTTCGATTGATCTACTGGGTTTCAGGTTACAGGGATAGGAGTTGAAAGGTCCATATATACACTACTTCGTATGTAGTTATGGGATGAAATTTGGGATGCAAATTCCTCTACGCAAGGTCTACAATACCATGAAGTTTGGGCGAAATTCTTTTAGTGAGATAGGATCTGTGGGAGCTAATGGTTACGTGGTCTTTATATCTGTTAACATTTTCAAAAGGCAAAAGGAATTGTTCCTCCCACAAAATATTAAATGTTGAGCATTTAAAACTGCCTCCCCGCTCTACCAAACACTTTTTCTTTCATTACTGGCATTTAATTCAAGATAATTTAAATATCAATGATGGATATAGAGTCGTTCATGCTTATTCACTTAGCTGCACCGCTAGCTGTCATGTTATGAGGTGTCGTCTGCTATTCACCTATCCCCTTCGGCGGCCATATTGGAAGCTTGAGTCATTGGTCGCTAGGGGGCTGACAACTGCGAATAAGGCCTCCAATCAACTTCTTTAAGAGCATGTTCACCATAAGCTTCCCGAAATATACGATACCTTCAGCAGCACTTAAACAGATAAAGTAATGAATTGAAAATTCCTGCAAATGTTCTTTTTTGGCATGAAATTCGACATGTTTAAGCGTAAAAATATCAATGAAATAACACCTGAAAACAGTACCGTAGGTATAGATTTTTCATTGGGAGGGGGGGGCGGGTCGTGGAATTTTTCATGATTTTTCACTGTCTAGCATCCTATTTCACAATGTATTTCATTTATAAATGGGGGGGGGGGGTGAACCCCCTGAACCCCCCCCACTCCTTACCTACGTGCCTGCCTGCAGATAAAGTGACATATGAAGTTTTGAATCTTGTTGTAAATACAACAAAATAGCATGCATATCAAATCGCATATATATCAACATGAAAAAAAAAAATCCGCATTATTAACCGATACACTTAGTGAGTTTGTTAGACAGTGTTAATTTTCCTTGGCATTAATAATGCCGAACTATTA
Organism: Rhysida immarginata; assembly: GCA_023313115.1. Lineage (NCBI taxonomy): Eukaryota > Metazoa > Arthropoda > Chilopoda > Scolopendromorpha > Scolopendridae > Rhysida > Rhysida immarginata. The sequence continues at coordinate 1,535,567 of JAHWFO010039269.1, forward strand.
AAATCGGAAATTTATCTAACCACGCCCAATATTTCTTTCGTTGGATAGACCGTGATATCGTTAAAAGTTTTAAATTTAAATTTAGTATCCTTGAAGAACAAAAATTTATATTGATATGGTTTTTACTATTTCTATATTGTCTATTTTCCGCTTCTGTATGGGGCTTAATAACCAACAAGAAAGCAAAGTTGGAGGTTTTCTGCTGATTAACTCCAGAAATCTGAGCCCACCACAAGCAGGAGACAAACTTACGACCGGGCTCTGCGACTCTTTTTACGTGCGTCGACGGTTTAATAGGAAATTTCCTTCATCCGAAAGAGGGAAGGGTTTTTTCCTTTTTCTGTGTGAGTGAGGGTGGGCGGAGGTATATGGAACTAGTGAAATGCAAGCGCAAAGTCTTCTCGATCTCCTCAGGTCACGGAATCCGAAGTGAATCAGACGACGACGAGAAGTACATGAGTTACGGTCGACAACCAACGGCTCGCACCGCATTTGACCGAGATAAAAGGTCGAGTGGAATCGAACAAACTTCATAACGTGTTTCGACTCATTGACAGATTCAGCTCCACTGACGTCTTCGCCTTAAGTCTCAGTCTTTTTTTTCCAGGCAAAAAACAAAAAAGAAATCTGTTAAAATTTACTATCTTCTTCTCCTTGCACATCGAAATCTTTTATCTCAAAATCAGATTTTGTGTATACTGAAAATTCTTAATTAGGAATTGGAGTTGTTTTTTTTGTTAACAATAAAGAGATTCTTCCAGAAAAATAGTTTTACCAAGAAATTTAATCATCGATTTCGAGAATGAAATCAATTTTCATTTCAGCAATTCGCCTTTAAGCAGATATTTTCTTTGTCCTTAAGAAAACTGGAACATTAATCAAATATTTACTTTTGAACAATTTCGAATTAACCTTCTTAAAATCTCTTTTCGGCTGCTTTAAATTACCCGAACATTAGATAAAATGAAAAATGTTTTTTTCGAAACAGCTTAACTTGGACGAGACGTAAATATTGATGAACTTACTGTCTTACGTTGTTACGCAGTTGAATAAACTGATCAAAGACAAATTTTTCCTGTCTCGTCAAAATGATTTCAAACAAATTTGTTATGCATTATTCCTACAGAACGAAACTATAAATTATGCATAAAAATTCACTTTTGAAACAAGTCCTGATAAAAATTTAATATCCAAAAATGATGGCGCTTGAAACAGTTGACGCTCTTTGGATAGAATTAAAACTCCTTCGGGAAAAAATTAATGAAATATTTATTAATATATTGATGGAATATAAACCTACTTATTTTACTAATTTGAAACGTGTGTTTTATTACACGTGACTAATGAAAATCTAACGATTATATTAACGAAATGATTATATTAAAATGCAGTTAGAATTTGTTGGTTTATGCATAATTTTAGAAAATAAGTAACGTAATTAAGACATGAACTCCATTATTCGAAATGATTAAAAGGCTAAAAAAATAAGGCTGATTTCATAAATTATGTACATTATATTTAATGTATTTAATAATTCAATGGAATCAAGCCAAAAACTGTGGACACAACTATAGAAAGAAAAATAACTCCGAAAACACTATTCCACGTAATAAATTTTAATTTTTAATTTTTAATTTAAAATTTATTATGTGAATAGTGTTTTCGGAGTTATTTTTCTTTCTATATTTAATACTTGTTTAGTACAAATAAGAGAACGTCTTTCCTAGTTTTCCCTATTTACATGGTAAATTAGACTGTTCTATTTAATTTACATACTGGTTTTATTGTATAAATCGCTACTTGGAAGTTCATTTTCTACAAGTATTTATGTATACTGCAACCGTAATTTTAGAAAAAAGACATGAAGATGAACCTCCCTTTACTTTTATTGCGGCTTCTACTCTCCGAGGAAGACTTTCCACAAGATTTTTGATAGATAGCTTCAGGAATTCTCTTCCATTCTTCCCAAAGAAGGCTGGTGAGTTTAATCACAAATATTGACCTAGCCTGTATTCCTCGCTCCAATTCATCAGGTAGGGCTCTGAGCAGACCAGTCCATTTCTTCAACCGCTGTCTCCTTAACATTCATGCACTTTGCTTTGTGAAAAGAAGCATTATCATGTAATACAGGAATGTTCTTTTTCCAAACTATTGCCCTATTGTCACAATGTTGGCCCAGTTGAAACCATGAAAATGAGCCACACTCCTTCATACCGCCTCTTCCGAACTTCACAGTGAAATTCACGAAGTGTGGCCTGATACGGTCTCAGGAAGTCACAGGTGCAAATTCTAACAAAGTCTGATCCGATTCAAGCCTTAGAAGTTTCTTGTAATGGGACTTTTAGACCGGCGATTAAGGTTAAAATGGCTAGACAACGGCCTATATCCAGTATAAGCAAGCGGAAACCACGCTCTGTGTATGTCCATTAAACTCAAAATCGACCATTTGTTTAATGGTGTAAGTACCATGAGGCATTTTTCCATTGTTCAATGGTCCGTTCTGCTGTGTGAAGCTTGTGAGCAGTAGTATGGTCATGGAAACTTAGGGTCCTCCATTCCGGACTGTCATATATAATAAAAAAAAAGTTGGGCAGTGGAAACATATAACAAATCTACGTGATAGCTTTAATAGATATTTTATTGGAAAATGTTATCCACTAACACGAGGTTAACTATCAATTGTTAATTTTAATTTAATAGAAATTATAATTGAATAATTGAAAGAAAGAATTGTAAAGAAATCAATTAATTTGATACATAAGTACCTTTACTCAAATTGACTAGGAATTTACAAAAAACATTAATTTGCTTTCGATTTAAAGTTCATACATAAGAATTACGGTTACTATTCTTATTTGCTTTTTGCTGCAAAAAGTAGTGATAGTTATTTTGACTACCTATACTCAAGGATAGTGGCTATGCTCACGGCGTTCCAAACAACAGGTTTCTTGAATCCAATAAAGCAGGATTCTGTTTATGTTAGTTTAGACATCAAATGCATGTAAAATAGAACAAGTAACATTGTTTTTGGAGAAAAATTCGGTAATTTTTAATCACACAGTGCTGTTACATTAATGATGTCAAAATGTGTGTATCTTTCGTATCGATCACATTTTCAAGGAGCTCTTTAACTACTCAAAAGGGAATGGGAATGGAAATGCTTGTTCGTGCGAATAAAAACGTCACGACTCGTCAACTAACCGTGGAGTACAACACTGGATCGCAGAATAAATACGGCTCGACACGTCATACATTGGCAAGAATGGGTAAAACAGCCGACGGCCAGCCCGGGTACCTTTGATCTCCACCCAACACCGCATAAAACGTTTCCAATTTTCCCGTGGTCACCAACACAAGACCATCGACGACTGGAAGAAGATCTGCTGGTCGGAAGAATCCCGTTTTCTATTGCACCATGCAGATGGCCGACGCTGAATTTGGAGAGAACAGCACGAAGCGATGAACCCCTCCTGTCTGGTTTCCACTGTTCAGGCTGGTGGAGGCTCTGTAATGGTCTGGGGAATGTTTTCCTGGCATACTCTTGGTCCGCTGATAGTTGTAGAACAACGCCTTAATGGTCAGGGCTACCTGAACATTGTTGCCGACCACGTTCATTCCTTCATGGCTATTGTGTTAATCCCCATCGGAAGGATACTTCCAGCAGGACAGTTCTCCATGAAACAAGGCTCGTATCGTCATGGAATGTTTCCAGGAGCACGATAATGAATTCAATTTACTCCTCTGGCCACCATAATCCTCGGTTTTGAACCCAATCGAATATCTTTGGGATGAGCTGGAACGGGTTATTCGAGGCATGGATCCACCACCATCCAATAAGCATCAACTGGGAGCAGCTGTTGCATCCGCATGGACAAACATCCCGGAACAATGATTTCCGCGGCTAATTGAATCTATGGCACGGCGAATTCGTGCTATTATAGCTGCTAGGGATGGCGCAACACGGTATTAGGAGGGTGTTCCTAATAAACTGGCAGTTTAGTGTATTCCAGGCTGGTGCCAATGATACAGTTTTATACTTCTATTTCCTGAAGCTTTCAAGCGCAACGATGCTTCTGTTGACTGCACAGTTTTTATATACTGCGTTCAAACGTTTGGGAATTCTTATCACAATTTCCTTCTCCGCAACCAAGAATTCAATTACAGCTCCTTCTTTGTAACGTGAATGGTTCACAAATGCCATTTTAAGAGATTAATACGAGGTGCTACCCAATATTTCCGATAATTTTCTTGTAAAAAGCAGAAAACGTAACTTACACCCTAATTTCCGCTAGCACCTTCGACGTAGATATCTCCGGCATGTATGCAACGATCCCAGCGATTTTCTTATTTTTGGAAGCACCCCTGGAAGTCCCACAATTGCCAATGAACTACCGCCCCTTAGGACAATTACCCCAGACAAGCGCTCTAAAACTTAATTAAAATGTTTTAAAAACCTAATTTAGATTTCGAACGAAGTTATAAATCTTGAAATTTCAAATTACAATGCAGTATATGAAAAATAAAATTCTTTCAGATGTGGTAATAGACAGATTCAGAGACGAAAACGTTGGGGGAAATATAAATCAAGAAAATATTAATAAAGAAAATTAAAATCTGGTACTTCCAGCAACATATAAACTGATTTTAGAAGTTTACTATTGGTTTACTTCAGGTGAGACACTCTGTATGAATAAAAGAGTCGCAAAGTAAAAGAAATTCATAAAGTTTTATCTTAAAATTGTTATGTTTGCTGCACAGTCATTTAATGATATAATCGATTTCATTGCGTGGATTCATTTCTTAACGAGACGACCACTGTGCCAAGATATTATTACAGGACGACTCCAGTGTGCAGCTATATTAGATTGGCAGATTAAAATCCCTGACAGGAAATTGTCACATGTTTAAAAATTTAGAATATAAATACTCGGTTGCATTGAAGGAGGACTTTTGTAATTGAAATAAATATACTATCATTCAGTTATTGCATTTGGCGTTCGTTTCAATTAACATTTTTCATACATTTTTTGTAGTAACATTAAAATCAATATGGTGTTTCATATGCTCTTGACAGAGGAAGTGTCAAATGAATTATATTGTTGTTTATTTGTTATTGCAGCAGTATAGCGTAATTTTACTGGCTACGCCCAAGTTCCATCTGAAAATAGAACTTTACTCTGATTTTTGAGGCCATAATTCAGCTCATTATCCGAAAAATAAGATCGATGGTTAAAGTAAAATTTATTTGCCCTACTTTCTTAGAATTATTCTGTAGCGTATTTTGATCTTTTATTATTTTTAAAATTTAAGATTGTTATCTATTCACAATTATTGAACACTGAGAAATTAGAGAGCATTAACTTGTGAAAAAGCTATAGCCAGTAAATTTCCGCGATAAATTCAGAATTTCAGGTCTTTTAGCTTTTTTGTCGAGAATGGGAGCAGATAGAAATATGGAGGACGTTTTCTAAGAGGCGGATATTCGCTGAGTCAGACAGACAACATCATTGGAATGAAATAGTTATGGGGAACTGTCGATAGACTGTGTAAGAGATTACCTCCAAAGTCGGCATTTCCGATAGGATCTCTGCTCACTGTCCTGTATGAGGCTCTGAAAACGACGAGTTTCCGCTAGATAGGTTGACATGTTCAGTCCTTGCATCAGCAATTTTCCAGTAAATTCGACAGACTCAAAGCTGCTTTCATAGTGGCATGTAGTCGTTGCTTCGATCACACATGAACTTTCTGGTAGATTTTTAGATAAATTAAGAGGCCTTACAGCTGGAAAACACATTATATTTCTTATAGTAAAGGCCTTTCATTGAAAATTTTTAAATAAGCTTATATAATGGGGTTTATTTCTTAGTTGAATGCTGCGAAGAAGAATCGATATTCTATATACACATAAATAGAATTTATCAGATATTTTAAAATCTGGGCAACTCGAGTGCGCTAAAGATAAAAATTGGAGTGAAATTAAGGTTTGAATCATCAATATGGAATCATTGATTTATGTGGTTTTTAATGGTAAAATTATTGTTTTCAATGCTTTTATGTTTAGTAAACATACTATGAATGTTTGAACAATAGAACGATGTTTGAATAAAAACTGCAGTTAGAACAACGTGATTCTAAGCAATCAATATGTCCTACAAAGCATTGTTACTGAGTTGCACGTGTAAGTAACTCCGCTTTTCAGTTTCGATTTACGTCGGTTATTTGTAGGACACCTTCCGAAGACGGTGGATCGGGCGTGATAGGCGAATGTACATCCTGTACGCCGTCGGTAACAACACTTTGTTTGTTTCGTTAGATCTTATGGGCGCGTCGACAAGTGGGTTATTTTGCGCTTATTCACATGACTAATATCTGCACACAATCCGAGAATTCAACATAATTATTTTCTTATTATTATTCAACATACGGATTCTGGGGACAAACACAAACATCCATGCCCACGGCGGGATTCAAATGATATCTCAATATTAGATCATTATCAATTTATCATTTATTTACATATTGATAATGATCTAATGTTGAGATATCAGTAATAATTTATGAAAGAAGATTTAAATCTCAACGTATGTAAATACTAATTTTTTTTTATTTTTTGTTTTTTTGGAAAAATCCGCAGATAAGAAGGGGGAATCTGAAACCCTGTCACAAACTTCGCATGTGTACTCCCCACGGCCAAGTCAGAAACAAATGTCCTATCAACGTGGGTCTGAAACTCAACCGTTAACGAGAAAAATGGCGTCCAAATGTGGGGTTGGCTGACGAGCGGGTCACGGAAATTGTCGATATTGGTCCCCATTGCTTCCGTGCAGAACGCATAGGGTATAGAGGGTCGAGTTCACTGCAAGCGCGGGTTAGAGGGAAGCTACGTTAAACAACACTGACACCCTTGAGGAACGTTACATGTCTCCATGGGTGTACCACATGTTCAGATACACGACCATTCATGTAGTGTACAGACACGTTGTTTTGTACTGTGAAACGTGAGCCTGATAATGGAGGGTCATTACACCTTTATTGAACTGGCGGATATGCATTTGTGTTACGGACGTGCGAACGGAAATGCTCACGAAGCCCGGCGTTTGCACCCATAGTCCATACATTCCATACGATAAAAGATGATATATCGATATAGCATGAAAGACGATATGAAAAATATCGATATTCTCTGAAAATATAGATATTTATAGGAATAAAGTAGAACAACGCGTATTGAATGACTCAGTATCAATGAACAAGAAACAACATTCTTTGTCCATTATAATAATAAATGTTTATTGCCAATCATAAAAATTGATCATGATTGAAGTTTCATCGAATTCAAATACTGGGAAAAAGCCACAAACTGTGGACAAAGGTTAACTAAAAGAACACTAACACAGGGCTGTCCAAGATTTCTGTCCGCGGGCAGCGCCCGTGCACGCGGGTAATGTTCCTTACCCCCCCTATTGCACATTACGTTGATCAGTTCCTTAAAGTCGAGTTGCTAATTATCAATTCGACATTGTAAAAAAAAAACAAAAAATGAGGCAGTTTACCATTTTATTTCCTTCATTTTAATGTGACAATTTTCTCGATGTCAGGTGAATTGTATTTTTTTTTCTCCGATGGGACACGATTGCATATTAAGCATTTCGAATCCGATCTGTGAACAATGAAAAAAAACAACATATTCTCCCACTCCGGTTTAAATACTGGTTCGGTGATTTATTCTTTTTCGGAATGTTATGCGAGACGAAAAACAAGCAGGTATCAGTAACAAAAGAAATAATGCCTCATTTAATGCAATCGCCCCTTAAAGTCTGGCAACACTGCATAGGAAAAACTATACCCACTGAGTTTTGGACTATCTCCTCGGCTTTGCCCGTGAGCTTTGTCCGCGAGCATTTTATGATGCACGCGGGCGACGTGCACGATTTGGACGGCCCTGCACTAACAGGAAAACACAATTCTACATAAAGATAATAGTTTTTTGATTGAAAAATAAAAGGAAAAATTCTGCAACCTGGATTCGAACCAGGAACCTCGACTATTATGGTCAACGCTTCTATCAATTGGGCTATTCAGACACCTGAACAGCTAAGCTGTCTCAAGGTGTCTAAAAGACAACCAAGTTGTCACGGTTGAAAGCCCAATGGGAGGCGGTCACCTGGCCCACAGATCGAGAATTTCTCCTATTCAAACCATCAGAAAGTTTGATGAACTCGCAAGTAAATAATAATAATTTTAAACTGGAGATAATCTCCAAACATAGGTAATAATTTTGCGATTGAATTTTTTCCATTTTTCAATCGAAAAATTATTACCTATGTTTGGAGATTATCTCCAGTTTATAATTATTATTATTTATTTCCACATAAAGAGTTTATTTTCTCGAATGCACATTTCGCTGACAATGTCAGCTTCTTCATATACAAACAGTGGAATTGTGTTTTCCTGTTAGTATTTCTTTTAGTTTTTCATTGAATTATTTAAAACAAAAATTTTAATTTTAGACGCACGCTTATCATGTAGACGATTTTTATTTTCATTATATAGACCAATTTTATAACTGTGCATCGTAGCAATATCTTGCCACATACGCCTCGTTTTCAAAGCAATTCGATAGTGGCGCCACTCAAGCGTGCAATTGGTCCATAGGTTTCCCGCTTTTGAAATTAATTTTTCTGATGGGACGGAGGAAGCAGGGATAGATAAATATTTTAAGACAACTTTTGCTAGTAAAGGAGAAATGACTTCAAATGATTTCCAAAATCTGATGGGATCCGATGTTCTGGGAATGATTGGCGAAATTAAATATTTTAAGTGGCAATTCTGCATTCACTGTACTTTCTCTAAAACTGGTCATTCTGCAAAGAACAGATGATTTATAGCAGGTTATAAATGGATCGTTTCTTTATTTTCATCATAAATAGTCTGCTTGCAGAAATGAAGATATTCTTAATCTGTTGCTTTAAAATCAAAATTATTTTCGGAAATACATAAAATCAACACGGATAAGTAAATTAAATATGTATGATAACATGGTTACATCAAAACAATAACTTTAAAATTTAAAACGTGAACCGGTTAATGAACATAAACGTATCGATATTTTGACTTCATATCGATACACAAAATCAATATTAAGAAATTTCGATATATCGATGTATCGTATTTAAAAAAAAAAACAACCTACTGGACCAAAAGCTATAATACTTGGTAATATTGTACAAGAGAGCATCGGATGTTCATACCCACCAAAAAAAATTAGTTCAAAAGGTCACCACCAGCATGGAATGGCGCTCTATGCAATATTCGTATACGAAATTAGACACAAGTTAACAAGTCTTTAATCGTTACTAAAATTAGTTACATGTTGAATGTGGACTCCACCATTTACTGAAAGCAGGTTACACCGAATTACTGCGTTCTGAACTGCATACGAATATTGCATAGAGCGCCATTCCGTGCTGGTGGTGACCTTTTGAACTAATTTTTTTTTTTGGTGGGTATGAAATTCCCATAATATAACCAAGTATTATAGCTTTTGGTCCAGTAGTTTTTTTTTATGGCCATGTTAAAATGGAACTTTAATTATAAAGACCTTGTACATCAAATATTTCATATCAGTTAGTGGAAAGAGGCGGCTCGATTGCTGAGAGCGCTAAAGCGCAGGTCTTGTTACTTTCGAGACCAATGAGTCGCGGGTTCGAATCCCGCCGAAGGAATGAATGTTTGTGTTTACTAACAAGCTTGGAAGACCAAACAAAGTCTTAATAGGCTGATTCCTTGCTAGATTAAATTTTAAATAGATCCAGTGGTTATGTAACATCCTCGATACCAATAAGGTAACAAGAATGATTTTACCGCCAAAGCGGATAAAGGGAGCACATTTTCATGTTATAGCATCGTACATGGATATATTAAATTAATCAACATTTTAAAACACTTAAGAGAAAATCAATAAATATGAAAAATAAATTGTAAATTACTATTTAAGTAAGCTAATGTATAGAGAGAATTTAAACGAATAAACTTGAAGAACTGAAAGGTAAATGGAGAGGGAGTTATTCCTCATACATTTAATAAAATAAAAGTACTTTAATTTGTAAGAATTCCCACATAATGTTAAACGAAGTGAGCCTCAACTGCTGAAGCGTTGTGTGTAAGCATCTATTATTTTTTCATATTAAATTACTAAAGTGTTTCTACTTTATCGTCTACTATTGAAGCAAGTGATTAACTACTATGTATAACAATAGCAATATGTATAACAGTAGTGACTTTTAGATAACATTAAGCCTAACAGCATTATGCTCTTGATACAAATAAGCTATGGATAACAATAGATCTAACAACTCGTAATGAGTTGGTTGATATATTACACGCCATATCTTAGCATTGAAAGTTCTAACAGTACTATATTGTACCATTAGGGCACATGCAACAAAACCAATTCCCACTATCATTATTCACTCGTTATATTCACTTATGGCACGTTGTTAAGAGTTGTTTGATATATTACATGCCATATCTTATCATTGAAAGTTCCATCTCGTATTAAAACAGTACTACTAAACATTTCACCCCCAACATTATTTACGCGTTATATTCATTCATGAGACATCCTTGCACGTACACATGCCATTAGACCAATACCTGCTATCACTTGTTACTCTTATACATTCGTTCATGATATGTTGTGACGATTTGTTTGATATATTACATGACATATCTGGTTATAGGATGTTTTTAAGGGGGTATCCTAATGGTACCATTAGAGCACGTGCCATTATAGTACGTACTTATTCCGGCTATCACACGTTCGTACTTGTTCGTGCACTGTCCCATATTAATTGGATTGGTGAAAACAGACTGTGAAAAAGTTAATTCGTTTTCAAGTTATCGTAATAAATACTAAGCTCCCTAGAAATAAAAAAATTCTCTTGATTTAGAGACCGAACTGCCCTTTCAATAATCGTCAAACACGCGCACCATCTCATTAACGTTTAGATCACGCGCAGAGCCGAACCCATGTATGTTCTCAACACGCGTTTTCCCGAATGCGAGGATAATTCGTGTCTTCCAGCAATTCAATACATGCACTCTTTCTATTGCAACGCAATGAATTGTGGGATTGTCTACAGACGGACGGACGGACAAACCGATCACATAAGCACATTTCTATATATAGAAAATGTGCTAAAAAGAGGAATGGAAAAGATGAGCGAGAACTGGAAAGAGAATAAATAGCCACTGTTTTCCATACGCCTTTTCTGTTGACGTATAATATCGGGACTTTGTGCAACCACATTGAATTGCCTTGAAGACTCTGGGGATTGATGAAGACAATAGTTCATCGAAGAGGGTGTTCGTCCTTATGATGCAAACGTTGCTTTAGATTTGCCATATGAATCTTTTTGGCTCCGCATGGACATTTTGCTAACTGGTATGGAATAATTTTCATTTTCAGTGAATGACATTTCGTGCACTACGCTCTATGATGTAACACACGTCTCTTCCAACATGGACGTTGTAAGCATTACATTAAAACCAAAATGTATAGTTAAAAACAATATTCAAAATATAACCCTAGAAAATTGCTTTCAGATGTACGATGTTATTTGCTCTCATTTTCTGATTTTTGTGTGAAATCTCGGAAACTTTGTCAGATTCGGCATTTTCAAATTAGGAAAATTCAACTAGTTGGTTTTCTAAAGCAATTCTTTAAAAAAAATTGCTGTGATATTTAGTAACTTCTTTTAATCTGTTTGAAACCGCTTTATTTCTACCCTCTCTCTTTCTGTCTTTTCTTTCGGCAAGGTTCTTCAGATGAAGTTCTCTGACCACAGGTTTTTGTATTCTTTGAGCGCTAACGATGTCAACGAGGGTTTCATTCCGACCTCTTTTCTCCGATTTTTTTTTTTACTCGTTTTGGATCCTTTCGTCTAATAAACGTTAACGCTCTTTCTCCTTTTCTTTTTCTTTTTCAATTTTGAAGGGTAGTTTACAAAAATCTTCCGTAGTTATCGTATTTCGAGGTATATTCTCTCCAATTACGATACGAAGAAAAATAAAATAAAAAAAGATAAAGGAGGAAAAAAAATAGTCATTTCCACTGAAACCTTTTCAAATCTTGTTTTCTTTCTTTTTTTCTTTTTCTTTCACCCTCTTAACAATAAAAAAAGGTGAAAAGAGCAACTCCTCCTACATGGTGCTTATCGAGTTGAAACTACAAAAACTGCTGGTCCTATTTTTCTTATCCTTATTACATGGGATCGAATTTAAAACGAAAGGTGGAAGAAACCTAATTCTTTTGTATTTTTTATTTCCTTTTATCAAAAAATATTTTTATGTTTTCTAGAAATGGCACAATAATTTCTGTGGAATTTCAAACGTTGAAAAGGTGTAAAGAAATTTACTAAAGAAAAAACGAAAGCATTGTTACATTTTTATAAAACGTGTGAAAGTTTAATAAAAAAATTTACGCGTTATTTCACTAAAAAAAGACTATACTCATTCTAAATTTCAAATTTTTAAAAGCTTAATAAAATTCCCTTCTCCAGATTTATATCATTCATATTTCTGTATTGAAACCTCAAGTAAAGTTTATTTTAACTTGCCCATTAAATCTGGTGAAATTGTCGAATGTTAAACGAGTTCAATGTTAAATTTTCATAGCATTAATCATTGTGATGGCATTTTCCACGAAATAATGTTTTTTCTTCATTAATTCTCCGATTAATCATTCAGTCCCATATGAAAATAAATTATGGATCTGTTTGTTCTCTTAATAACTTTCCGAATTAACCCCAGAAAGTTCAAATTAATGAGATGGTGTGACCTCCGAAATTCAAATACATTTTTTTTTATTATATACGAACCGAATCAAATGTTTAGAATACTCCTTAGTAGATGGTGTGACCTCTCGCGTTGCCTGTTCTGCAACCATAAAATGCACACTTGTTTTGGTGATGTCTCTGGAAGTTACCTTTGAGATGCTGCGTAATACTTGTATAAGGATCTTTAAATGCTTTGTAAAAAAACAACAACAATAAAGCTATGCAGTTATAATGCTCCAATAATGCAATGCTGATTTTGAGTAAACTTTATAATATCTCGACAAGTATTAAACTTTAATTTATTACATGTATTTATTTATTATTTTAATGTTGTTTTACAGTGACATTTTTGTCCCCTTAGTACTCTAAGTAATAGCTACAATTTATCAGTCCATAAACAGTTTACATGAAGTGCCAAAAGTCATGGAATATCTATTCAATATCGTGCAGGTTCTCCTTTTATCCGCGAAGTGAAGCAACTCGACGTGACAGAGACTCTACCAGTCGGCAGAGTCCTGTGAAGAGATGCTCAGCCATGCAGTCTCGATAGCCGCCCATAACTGCGTGAATTCTTACAAGCGCAGGCTCTTGTGCACGAATGGATAATTCGATAATGATTTGTTATTGATGGGGCTCATGTCCGGCGATCTAGGTGGCCAATTCATTCGTTGGAATTGTTCAGAATTTTCCTATAACCAATCGCGAGTAATGTTGGCCCGGTGACATGGCTCAATTTTCCTCCTGGAACATCCCGTCGTTGTTGTGGTTCATGAAGGCCATGAAGGACTGCAAATGGTCTCCAAGCAGCTGAACATCGATCCCCAGTCAGTAGTAGGTGAAATTTGATCAGAGGACGCAAACCTCTTGTAAACACGTCCCACGCTATGATGGAGACGGAGCCACACAAGTTTCCACAGTGCCTTCCTGAAAACTTGGATTCATAGTATCATGACATAAAAGACAAGTAAATACATGACGGGCATCCGTAATGATCAGTGACGATAGGCAATCCGACTCTGTGCGTCCGTTTTACGTACTTTTTTCTTAATTTTGGCATTCTAAATGAAAAAGCCAGATGTAGTTTTTAAGAAAAATTGTGATTGCTAAGGAAAATCGTAAAGTACTAATAACTTGTAGCCTGAATACATTCCACTCCAGGAGTTCATCCTGGATTTCTAGAAATGGTAAAAACTGCACTGTCTATTCTTATCAGTTTAATACCTGATGTAGCTTCTATTTGGCTTCAAATAATAAACCGATTTTTAGATCTTCTGGGATGTCTAAGGGCTTGCTTTACTCTATATAGTGGTTGCCTCATTATTACAGTGTCTAGAAGTGTTAATTCAATTATTAATGATTAAAGTAAATAATTTTGACCCAGAAGCGACCCTCAAGCAGGCCCTTTTCCTTAGAAAATTCACAAGCGTTCGAACGCTAAAAAGCGAATGGCCAGACGAGTGTACTTTGTAAAAATCTAAGCATCTATCAATACTAAAAGCCAGGCAACCGAAAGGCCCAATGGCGATATGTTGTAAGAATTGGTTGTTAAGGAAAGCATTTGCTTGTTAAGAAGCTTTTGGTTATGAATGCTAAGGAAATCTCTGTATGCTAGGTAAGATTAGTTTTAAAGAACTTGTCTGTTGCCGATGAAATCATCTGGTTGCTAAGAAATCCCTCGATGATAAATAGTTCGTTATTTGAAATTTTAGAGCGTGACCTTTGGTCGATGCTACGCCACAGCGAAAGATTATCGTTTTCTAAATCAGTGTATAAAGTTTCAAGAGAAATATTCAAAGCATACCTGAGTTATACATGAAATCAGATTATGAAAAACTCGTATCTTATTTGTTGCCAGATTTTGAACATCAACAAACACGGGCGAGCTTTTTGCCTTAGCCATCGAATGACGAAGAGAGAATTCGAAAATGTTTTGACCAAGGTATACGCTAGTCAATTCCGAAAGGAATTCATGTTTTCATAATGTGCTTCCGTCCATCTGTGCAAACGTTAGTGCTCTTGTGTTCGAACGCTTGTGGTTTCCAAATCTGTTTATTCTGTTTTCGCCACTATAGACCTAAGGTCAAAAGCCAGCCAGAGTTTGTTGATGGTGAAAATTGGAAATTTGCTTCCGGGTCAAAAGGCCAAGAAACTGAGAGGGCACCGCGTTTTTTACAATACGATTTAATGTACAGGTTGATTATAATTAAAGTTCAACTTTCAAAAAGCTGTAAAAAAGAACCACTGGTCAGAATGACCTGAAATTTGACCTGAATATACGCGAAGACGGGGGAAATAATATGGCATAAGGAAAAATATTACTCGAAATTTGGCGCTTTACTTGTTGGTCAACGATGGTTCGAAGACACTATTTTAAAATTCACTGCATAAGTATGCGCACATATCATGCGCACCAGACATTGCATTTCTTATAAAAACGTGGGGTACATGCCGCTTTCCTCATACATCGTGTGAGAAGCTCGTTATGACTCCCTCAATGAAGGATCGCGCTCTGCCTAGGATACAGGACAATTAAAAACCGACTTTTCCCATCCCAATTTGGAAGTGATTTTTACAGTAAAAAACCGATACCGTGATGCACATTGAGCAGTACAGTTGGTTTAACCCAACGATATGAAATGAGTAGATCGCTCATGAGCTGCTTTCAGCGCCACCATCGTGTCCCCATTTGAAGGCCTGGCGGCCATTGCTTTGGTAGTCAAAAAATGGCTTTCATCGATCTTTACGTGTAGATAAACACACCAAAACTCAATGCCGATTTCTTGTTCAGCTTTAAATTGTAATAAAAGATTTATTAAAGGTTCACCACTGACCTTTCACAGGTGTATTTTTTATTTTCTTCGTCTTAGAATGTTTTTCTCATGTAAAAATCCTGGTCTTTCATATCGTGATTTGTTGATTAGATGTATCCAACGTTGTTATCGTCGTTTCAGTGATACCAGAATGATTGTTTAGAGGTATTTATGAAATTATATACCGCATTTATTAAAAACCTTCTAAATTTGGGAGATCGCATAAGAAATTTCAGACTACAAGCACGATG
>JAHWFO010039269.1:1551866-1563242 GCA_023313115.1 Rhysida immarginata
CTGTCGCATTGGGATTCAAATATCACTGGTACTCGTACCCATTTATGGTTATGATGAGTAAAGCGCCATCTATTGCTAAAATTTTGTACTATTTTTTTTCTTATGCCATACCATTCCCCCCTTCTTCACGGGCGAGCTTCTTCAGGTCAAATTTCAAGTCATTCTGACCACTGATTTTTTTTTACATCTTTTTGAAAGTTGAACTTTAATTATAACCAACCTGATCCACCTGAAAATTATTGTACTATACATTGATTGAGAGTATAATGTAACACAAATATTGTTCCTGTGCTGTAATCATTTTATTCCATTAGGATGTAATTAAAAGTGATGGAAAATAATAACTAAACTGTTCAAACTTTATTTTTATGAGCAGGATATACACACCCCTTCCACAATTAAACATTTTTTAATTAACAAGAAAATTGAAACTGGGCCCCAAGAAAACAAAACAATTAATTAGGCAAAAATGTACTTGAATAGAAAATTAAAAGTCGGATGCCCGAAAACAAAGAAAATTAGATTTTCGACAAAAGAGTGTCTCGGCCTGCACGATTAACCGCTCTGACTAAGGGCCGGGACACTCTTTTGGCGAAAATCTAATTTCTGTAATGAGGAAAATTAAAAGTTGGATGCCCCTCACCTTTTTATTTATTATTAAACTTTTCAGATTAACAAGTAGCTTTATTTTATATGAACTTCTTCCTTACGAACCATTAAAAACCTTAATATTAGGTATATCAATCTCCTAACCGCAAAAGCAAAGTTTCAGAGAATTAACCGTTGCTCGTATTATTTAGGCTAAATAAATACAGAAATAACAGTTTTAATCCAGGAAGAAAGACAAAAATAAATTTTGTTACATGGTGTAATCTTTCGCTATGCCACCACAGCATCGGCCAAAGGTCAAGCTCTAACGACTTCAAATATCGTTATCATCGAAGGTTTTTCTTCAAAAATAGAAGAGTTCCTCAAGAATCAGGCAATTTTCGTAGAACTACATGTTATGTTAGCAAACAAAGTTTTTAAGAGACTACACAAATTTTGTATTTGCAGTCGTCAGCCCTCTAGTGGCCATTACTATTACCAACACCACCTCTACTCAAAGCCTGAGCGTGAAAATTTCATACATTGTTACATCATCATGCGGAGTCATAATTTAGGGCTTATTATTGGTAGAAATACGATTAAACATGACTCCGTATAATGATGAAATTTTCGTACTCAGGCTTTGAGTAGAGGTGGTGTCGCCATTACCTCCTTGGTAGGTTAGGTTAGGTTAGGTTAAGTTAGGTTATTGGAACATCAGATGACACGTCATAGCATAGTAGCTACTAGCTAATAGTGCACTAACTGTATAAGCATGAACTAATCGAATATAGAAGTTTTCATGTAGTCATGAAATATAATTAATTCTTTTAACTATTTCCTTACCAACGAGAGATTTTATTTAGTAACCAGACGATTTCCTTTGATAATTTCTTTAGAAAAACTTCTTACCGAGTGATCAGAGGTTTCCTTATGTGAATTTAAATTTAAAATTCGAAAACAGAACTTTAAATTTTTTGAAGCGTTCGGACGCTGGAACACTAGTGGACTGGTTGATGCACATTACAGCATAAGTTCCTCTAGATACTAATAGAAACAGTTAACAAATTCAAAGTTAAGAAACTAAATTTGTCTCGTTTTGTAAATGAGACAAAAAGTATTTTTATCACTATACTAGCAGAAATACCCGGCATTGCCCGGGATGATTACAGTTGTAGGTAACAAAATATTCTCAAGATGTTAAATTATAACTCAAAATTGGTTAAACAATAAGTCAATCAATACAACACATAGCGAATGGACTATCAATTCTAAGAAAAATCCGAAAAATAGGAACTCTACCTGATATACCGGGACTTTATTTAACCTCTTGTTCACTTGCCTGAGATTAAAATGATATCCATATTCACCACCGGAGAACATCACTGGATACTTTAGACCCAAGTTTTTCTTGCCCTTGACGTAGAAGTTCTTATACCCTCTTGCTCTATTCGAAACTCCCGTTGTTCAGATGTTTCTAATGCCCGTATAGCTTTTTCTGTTTTAGCTGCAAAGTTTCTCTGACCAATACTCGTTTTTTCTCTTCCCCTTCCAGACATGTATAAATTTTTGCCAGTCGTCAGGACGTTTGATAGGGAGCCCAAGGGAAACACGTGTGAATCCTTTGCCTCCTCGATAGACGCTGCCTTATTTATGTCCTGTCACTGCATCATCATTTTATGCTCATTATTAATAATTCTTGGAAACGAACGTTCAATCATCGCATTATCGCCATCTCAGTATTCACACAGATTATAGTCAAAATGTATTTTTAAGAAATGTTTGGATCTGCTGTGCTATCAAATAAGCTAGGCGATAACCCCGACGTGGCTATTTTTTTTTTGACTAAAATTTCGCAAAATCTTAAAAATAAACACATGAAAACGCTTAGAATTTATACATTAAAAATGGATGCCACAGCTAGCATAAATAATTTCTTAGTCATGTAATCTTACTTTACATATACACTTGATGTTGTTGCAATTCTCACTCTGCTCTCGATGTCTTGAAGCCGAGGACGCGGGTTCGACTCCGGCCGAGGACGACGAGGATTTTTTCAGGGAGAAAATCCTGAGATCACGCACTTCCTTCGGATGGGAAGTAAAGCGGTTGGTCCCGTGTAGTCGTTTGCCGGCTGCACGTTAAAGAACCCTTGCGAGGCAAAATTTGCGGCCCCTTTAACGCCGTCCTGAAATGACCATGGCAGTTGAAAAGGATGTTAATACCAAATAAACCAAACCAAACCGATGTCTTGAAGCAAAACTTGGCCATTCATCACTTGTGAGTCTAGCGGTCGCCGATTTTTCTATTGACATGCTCACCATTTGCTAAATACAGCACGGAGCTAAAGGGCTGCTTCCTCTGTCGTCTTTTCATTCTTCCTCAATAGTCTGCTACTCTCTATTATCTCCAATTAGTGATCATTTTTAAAGATTTTCAAGAAATAGTTAAGTACTAAGAACTCAATTCTGAGAAAAGCTTGAATAACAGGATTCTATGCATTGTTACAAATTGAGCTTTATTTATATTGCGCAAACCTTGCCCTGCATTGTTGGTCATGAGATATATATTGTTGATCCCTGCATAGTGTTGGTGAATTACGTGTTGATACCATTGTCGATAAGTATTGTTGCACAAACTTTGCCTTGTATTGTTGGTCACGAGATACTGCTTATTAATATGCACTGCCATCATCATTAATATCGATTTCTTATGGATAATTATTATTTTTTCGAAATCTGAGGTAGACAGTGATCTTCCTGGTGCTTTGAAGATCAAGTGTGCAAATTTTCGTCAAGATCTGTATAAAACTGTAGATTTGTATAAGAAACAACCCCACAAACAAACAATCTTCTTTATTTATATAGATTTTAATATTTTGTGTTATTTTCTCTCAACTTTCGTTGTGCATATTTTTTTCAGTTTTTACACTACTCATGAATGTATTAAAGTGAATTCTTAAAATGAAAATAAATATATTTTTAAATTTTATAGTTAGCTCTTTTATAGTTACAATCTAAATCTTCGTATGATAAAAAATTAAACAGACTAAAACTCCACAATTTCTTTCACTTTTAAGACGATGTTAACTTGCAACCCATAAAATCTTATTGCTGCTTTGGTTTTCCATAGATAAGGCAGTCGAACGATATCTTGAGCAAAATTAGACGATTATCTGCAAATTTATGAAAGCAAACAATACCCATAAGGGCAACATAATAGAAAGCGAACTGCTTTTGAAATTTAACTTTAAACAAATCACGTACTTTCTAGATAGTTAGGTAATGAAAGGAAAACTTTTACTACTTTCAAGTGCCGTGCTTTAAAAAGGAGTCTTAAAGAGAAATTCGGAAATAGCTTATCTCTTAGTCTCTTTTTATCTTCTTTTGAATAGAGCGTTACCCGACACGTTCAATTCTCAGTGAAATCGGTTTTGGCATTGTTTGTTAAAGAACGCAATGAATGTCTCCAATTGGATGTATCATTTAAGAGCACAAAGTTCTGAATAAAACTACATTAAGTATTAATGTACTTCAGCGCTTTAAAAAGTTAACCCTAGCCTATATATCGTTATGTTTTTGTTTTTACTCGTTAAAATATTTCATTTTAATTTATTACGGCATCTGGGCTTATTCTAGATTTCCACGAGTAAAATGTTGGCAAACAATTCTCAACAAGAACTATCCGATCAATCAATGTCATTCTTGAGTCTTTGAGGGTGTATGTATGTTTTTAATTATAATCATTATTCTTCATTTAAGAGGGTGATCATTTTGATATAGATGTTCTTGTAAAAGGAAATTACTTTTGTGGTCTTAATACCTTTTAATTTATCAACAAAGAAAACAATCGAGAGAGATTTTTTTATTCTTGTAATGCAGCAGAATCATAATAAATAGAGGATGAAAAAGACTGAAAAAGAGTTTTGATCTTCTGTTTGCTGTTGGAATCGAGACACACTGCAGACACATGATAAGAAAAAACGAACCCCCCCGGGGGCGGGGGCACAAGCGAATGAGACCTCGCACAAAACGAAGTTAAGAAGAAAAACGAAACCGCGTTGTTCTCCTAGAAGACGGAAAAAATTATTTCATTGTGTTTTTTTTTTGACAAAAAGATGAAACTTTTGACATTATAGTTTTCGTATTACCTTCTTTTTCTCCCAACCTTACGTTCTTTTTTTTTAAATTGAAATGTATTTTGTAAATTTTTTTAATATCAGTTGCTTCTTTACACGTGTAAAGAAGAATATCTATTACAAAAAGAACAAGCTTACTTTGAAGAAGACGATCTCAAAATGGAAATTTTTGTTTTGCTATATTTTGATCTTGAGTCAGCAGAAAATCGTTTAAATCTAAATTGAATTGTCTTGGGAAATATTGTTGCATACTGTTTGTCTGTGTTGCTTAATCCCTCTCCATTAGGAGGGGAAATTGTGCGGAAGCATGTCGTGTAATTAATGGGCGTGGAATTAAGTTACATGGAAACGGTCTACTTTCGCTCTTAATTTATGTCCATTTAAATATTTAAAGCTTTAAAGAATGCGAAAATGAATTAAAAGTCTTGTGAGAATATTTTTGTAATGCGATAAAATATTTTAATTATAAGCTATATAATCAATTTTTTAAACACACACAGAAATAACATTAGCCTAGTTCAACAATAACGTTTTAAAATTATAATTAAATGTTTACGTTGTCGTCATTTTCATTTTGTCACGTTTTAATTTTTGCTGCTTTTAGAGGTTGTTTATTATATTTTTACATCATTTTATAATTAAAATTTTAATCCAAGAGCCAAATTTCAACTAATTTTCAAAAAAGTATGATAAAGTAAAAGTTTTAAAGAAAATATATGAAAATTATTCACATGCAAATACATATTGTCACGATTTAAATTATGTCGAGATAGGAAATGATTAGCTGAGTATTACCTATCTCCCCAGAGGCTGACATAAGTCGTGAACAGAGAAGGAAGTAGGCGAGCAAGATAATTTTAATGGATATTTTAATTCCGGACAAATTGTCAGGTACAATTTAAACTGAATAGTAAAGTAATAAATGAGAATTAAGATTGAATCTTTTACAAGCGTAGGCTTCGAGTTTACAATGCGTGATCAATGACCTCTTCCCGGCTGGATTCGAACCCTCCAGTTCTTTGACCTATGGCAGATGCGTTGAGTGTCTCTGAAGGCTGGAAGTGACGAAAATCCTGAGGTCTTCTGTAGAATGCTTGGAAGTGAAATTCTGACGCCGATACAACAGATCGCGTTGACCCGATCGGGTTTGGGAGCACGATGGATGAGCCTGAAATGGTGCAAAACAGAATTAGTGTAAGGCAAACTTAATACGTAATGTTGGAGCCACCATGAGCCCTCTTGGGAGTCCTCGACTGGCATACAATTAAGATTAGAAAATTTGAGCAGTTAAGTCCTATCCTCTGTTTAATTGCTTAATTGCTAACTTAATATTCTAGGGCACTCACAGGATAGAAGAACCGATGAAGCCAAGCGCGACACGAGATCTCCGCGCGGTCGCGACTTGCAAACGAGGTACTGGCGGCGCTCTCTATACTCTAATCAATCGGCCTAGTTGTCGTCTGACAACGTATTTGCTGAGGTATCGCTGAAGCGTGCGAATCGTCTGAACTGCTTGGCTTTAGGTGTGGTCCAGTCATCTTTACCGTCCTTGATGGGGTTCTCCAATACCTCGTGCCTGCTTCTGTCCTTCACGAGTCAAACGGGTGTCACCATCATCCTGGTCCAATGCACAAAGTTCCGTGATATAATTAATCTCACTATCGGCTATTTTACCTGTCCGCTTGAAGGACCGATTAATATCACTAGCACTATAGTCACTCTGGCACATTCGATTTCCCCGTCGCCTTCCTCCTTTCCTTTGCGAGCTTCTTTGGATATTCCGGAATCCTTCGCCGTAATTTTCCGTGCTGCCTAAGGCGGTGGGCCTTCCGAATTCGATTCCTCTTCGGCTCCTTAGTCGGCCCACTTTGGCTGTGGCGAGAGCTCGAGGTGATATTAATTTGATTAAAGTTTGAGGGAATGGAACATTGCTTACTATGTCTCTGGCGGCTATGTCCTTTAGGTCCGTCCTGTCTCCTTTCTCTCAATTGTGGCGGGCTGGTGGAGAATCGTCTAGACGTCCAGGCGCACATGCGGTGGGGCTGCGCGACTTATTCAAACGCCTCAAAAACGAGGCCCGTTCACAACTGACGAGGTAACAAAAGGCCATCGGAAAGGTGAAATGGAAGGCCTGGTCTCCTCCGATGACCTCGCATAAATACTTAGATGTTGCGAAGCGTTTTTTGAACATAAACGGACCTAGCCGTGGCCATTCGAGGAGAAGAAAGGATCGTAGTTGATCGGCCACTTTCCTCCATACGATCGAAAGTGATGAAGGATGACCTTGCGATCGCCTCCAACGGGCCAGCCAAAGTTCTTTGTTGATGAAGGCGACCGTAATAGCTAGATCCGGTTTAAGTACCTCGCTAGTGGAATCGTTGAAGAGGAAGCGCACGGACTGATATGAAAAATGTACCAGTCCGTAATGCTGCTTCAAACGATCCCAGATCGACTTCGCGAACGGGCACTCGTAAAAAATATGGCTGACAGTCTCATCTACGCCGCAGTATAAACATCCAGCAGACTCGACCACCCTCCACAGGTGGAGACGTTGGAGGGAGTAAAAATCCGTGATGCAACAGTCGCCACTGGTAGTTGAACAAAGTTCGTTCAAAGGCAAAGGATTTTAACAGCTTTAGGACTGCTGCCCACGGATAAACAGGGTGGAATCGTAAGATGTCGGTTGTGCCGCCTGGGTCGAATTGCTGGAAAAACCAATCAAGACGAAGGTGACCCCACTCTTGTTGATCGATGCGACGTAGCATGGGGAGAAAAGTCACTAAATCGGTTGTAAAAGTCACATAAATTTTAGGTTGTCGAAAATTCATTATCACTGGCAACAAGGGAGGTAATGGAAGCCTATTCACCTTAAAAAGAACAGTAGATGAGATAACACAAAGTTTGCCCATATGGGAGGCGGGAAAAGGAATACCCTAATCATCGCAGCCAATCTGGCTGCAAGAAGATAGTTCTTGATATCTGGTAAACCTAACCCTCCTCTCTCATACGGGGTAAACAAGTATGTTGCACGTAATGGATGACGCCTATGCGCATTTGTTCCCCACACACAGTTCACCATCGCACTACGTAGTCTCTGAAGATTTTGGAACGAGGGCAAGGTGAATAGGCATTTAGATGTTAAGACTGGAAGCACATGTGTTTTCACGAACCTCACCTTGACAAACATCGATGTAGGAAACCGGAGGCTTTTATCAAGGCGAGAGATGCACTTCTCAATCACTTGTTGCCAGTGCATAGAGTCCATGGTGGGTTGAAAAGAAAAGACATAACCTAACACTGTAATTCGGTCGCACCATGTTATTGGGAAAGTTTTAAGATAGTCCACAGTCCAGTTCCCAATAGCAATACCTTTAGACTTGACGAGGTTGATGGAACTCCCCGTCGAAGTACTAAAGCGATCAAAGGTCTCTTTATAGATGCTCAAGGAATAAGGATCGGACGCAAAAAGCACTACGTCATCTGCATATGCCAAAGTCCTGATGTTTATGGATGCGGCTGGCAGATCGTATCCTCGAACATCTTGGTGGCGATTTAAGAATTGCAATAATGGTTCCAAATAAAAGATGTATAGCAGGGGGGGGAAAGAGGACACCCCTGCCTGACACCCTTACACAGATTGAAGGTAGCAGATATGGAACCATTAATCGCCACACATGATGCGGCCGAAACATACAGTGCGGAAATAAGCGTGGCAAAAGTCCGAAGACGAAGGTGTCGAAACACTTCAAAGAGAAACCCATGGTTCACTTTGTCGAAAGCCTTTTCCTGGTCAAGGCTTAAAACGGCAAGATTTTGATGACGAGCACACGCTTCTTTCATCACACACCGAATCGTAATTAGATTATCGGACATCCTGCGTGATGGAATGGAGCAGGATTGTCCGGGGTTGATGAAATTTTCAGTCTTTGTTGAAATACACCAGTGAAGACCTTGTAATCGGTGTTGAGAAGGGTTATTGGCCTCCACTGGGTAACAAGCTCTGGATTCGGCACTTTGGGGAGTAAGATGATTTTCCCCACGGTGAGGTCTGATGTGATGGAAGACGGGTCTTCAATAATCGAGTTAAACACTTGCACCAGGAAAGGCCCAAGAAGATTCCATGTCGCGTTGTAGAATGAGTATGCTATGCCATCCATACCCGGGCTGGACTGATGAGGACCGTCCGCTGACAGGAACCTCATGACTTCGTCTTCGGTAAAGGGACGAGAGATAGACAGGTCAGTATCCTCAGAAAAAGGTCTTCAATCCACTGCTTTGTGTTGTCTGACGGTGCGATTGGGTTACTAAAAAATGACGAAAAATGGGTATGAAAAGCTGACAAGATGTCATGGTCAGACTTCACCTCCCGTTCTTCAACTACTAGACGATGATATCGTTTTTTGTTAGCGCATCGTCTTTCTTCTGCAAATATGGCTGATGACGAGTGCCTGACGTCAGCCGCACAGGTTGGTTTGGCTCTGAGCTCTGCGCCGGCTGCCTTCCGGATCATTAGAGCGTTGATCTCGCTCTTCACCTGACGTATTTCAGTATCAAACTCCTCCTTTGGGGTGGAAACTTGGAGGAGTCGCAGAATTTCTTGTAGCATAAGAAGATGACGACGCCGACGTCTAGCTGCTTGTAACCCAATCTTCCGAAAGAAACGTTTGATTTTGTTTTTAAGTTCCAACCAAGAAGCAAGTGTGGGAGGCACGTTATAAAGAAGTTTTTCAACGAACTGAGCGAACATTCCCTTGTATTCCTCTTCGTCGAGCAGAGAAACATTCAGGAACCAATTGCGATGGACTGCAGGGCCTGTAGATGATGCTGAAAATGGAGGATTCCATGACCACATGATGGCACTGTGGTCGGAGAATGAACACGGAATTACCTCCATTTTTCCAGGCGAGCCAGCAAATGCATTGTCAACGAGAAAAAGGTCTAATCTTGATGAAATAGTGGGCCCTTGATGGAAAGTAGACCCAAGCTGACTACTTTGTGGATGGTGTGTCCATAGGTCGAACAATGCATTTTGCTGGCACAAACGATACACATGACCAGACGAAAAGGTGTTGTTTTCGTCTGGATGGCAGTTCAAATCACCAGCAATCACTACAGGCAACGATGAGCACAAAAAGTTATTTAAGTCACTGAAAAACGTTGGTTTCTCTGCTGTTCTACACGGTGCATAGACATTAAGCAATCGGAAATTGAGACCAGATGTTGAAATGTCCAAAGAGATTACCCTGCACTCGCAGTCATACACACAGTTCGACACCAGAATGGAGGGGTTGAAGATGACGGAGGCAACCCCTTTCCCATTTGGTGACGAAGAGTTGATAAAGAATTGTCCATTGGTATATTGACTGCGAATGCCCGGAAGGTCATAGCACTGTTGTGAAGTGGCGAGTTTTACTTCTTGAAGTAACAAGATGTCCGGCCTGTACAGGGCAATAAACGATGACAACACCGATTGCTTAAAAGAGGAACCAAGAGAACGCACGTTCAGGGAAATGACCTTCATTGAGGTTGTTTAATGGCGCACCTGCTGACCTGTATCCGGTTGAGACTTGGGCTTCCCAGATGATACGGGAGGCTCCGTCGTTCTTCTCATCGGAGATCGCAGACGACCTGATGAGGAAGAAGGGCTGCGCTGGTGGCTCGCACGGCTGTCTCTCTCGGAGGAAGAAGTAGCTCTTCTCTCGTCCCTTTTGCCACGATCCCGTCTGGATTTTTTCTTGCGGGGAATCCTCGTCCTCACAAGAAGATCCTGCTGATTCTGCGCTGATGGATGCGTATTCCCAACAGAAGATGTCATCCTGGAGGGCGACGATGTTTCATTAGTCCGTGCAGGCTTTGATCTGTTTTCATCATAACAGCCAGGTCCAGTCAAGGAGTCCTTTCATTCTTCCCCAGTAGCCATTGAGGTACCTTCAGACCTGGGGACTCATCATCCAGCACCATATCGACAACTGTAGGTCTACTGTCCATAGCATTTACTTGGCAAGAGTATAGAAGTGGTTTGCCATTGCCTTCCTCCGGATTTTTCAAGGTATACTCCTTAAAAGTAGCCCTCCTCTTTCGTCACTCTGCTTTACAGCAGAGAGTCCAGTCCGCACCACGTGGAGGCGAGGTAGGACACAAGGCAATAGCCCCGGCCAGTTCCACACATCTTCACAAATGTTTAGCGTGTGGGTCTCCTTCCGGTTTAAGGTACCCATTACCCTTTACGGACCATTTTTTAAGTTTACAGGCTTACTAAAGTATATTTTGTAAACTGTTAATAAACAACGGGAATATAAGCGGATATAGCTTTAATCTCTCGAATTTCGCCGAAACTAAGTCTTAATTAAGTCGCTTCTAAAAAAGTCCGCAACCATTAATTCGCCGATATTGGGTAAATTAACAGATTGCTCTTTTTTATATCCTGGATCGGTCATGGTAATTTTTCTGAGAAGTGAACAAAAGTTCGATAAAAAGAATGCGACGATATGAAATGTGAATCCGATTCAATCTGATTCACAAATCGAGGAAAATCAGTCAGAAATCTTTTTTAATTGGGGCGTGAATTTCGCCTTTTTAAAATCCAATTTAATAAATATTTAGAAGTTATAGCGATTTTGACCACGTTTTTGTTACTTTTTTTAAACAAA